>CM028350.1:5375262-5409825 GCA_016618105.1 Dendrobium huoshanense | reverse complement strand
AAAATGATCAATTCTCCATTCCAAAACATAGTGATGAGCTTTGTTTCATGCTAGAATGTACAGGATTGTAGAGTGAGGGAGTGTTTAGCCTTAACATTTCATGAATGTTTAGCACACAAATAGAGATGGTAAAACACCAAGAACTTTATATAAAAAGCTCTAGAAAAGGGGAAAACCATGGGGCCTGGATAATTTTAAATTCTTCCAATAGTAATTAAATAGATTACAAAGCTTGATCTATCAGTTAAGTTGGAGACAATGGATATATAAAAATTTTGACAGTATAGATAAAACTAATCATGAATGGTGGTCAGGTAGAGCTATGAAAATGATTGACAGCTAGACGAAAGTGTGGTGTCAGTCAAAAGGATGGACAAAGTTTGGCATTAGTCAGTGGTTGGGAAAAAATTTTGTTGATGGTTGGTAGGCAAACATAACTCCAACGATGATCGATTTTGCAGTTGAAGTCTGGTGTCACTTGGTGGTTTGGTGAAAGTTTGACAAAGGTCAATGGCAGAGCAAAAATCTTATGTTGCTCAATGGTTGGGCCCAGACAGTGTCGGTTTGTGGCTAGGTGGTAGTCTGACATCGGTAGATGGCCAAGAAAAAGTACAATGTCTGTGACTGGCCAAGTGAATGACCAATGTTAGTGGTAGCTTGGCGGATGTCTAGTATCAGCCAATAGGCAGGTAAAAGTTATGTGACAGTCAATGGCTCAGCGAAAGTCTGGTTTGAGTCGATGGTCGGGCGAAAGTATTTCATCGGTCGATGGTTAGGCAAAAGGTTGTCATCGTTTGTATGTCATGAGGAAGTGGAGTCAGAATAATAGAACATTCAAAATTCCTTTCAAATATGTAAGCCTGTTAAATATCCCCTGCATGGATCGTCAAAAGGGAATTATAATTTGACGCATATGGTGTCAATTGTCCAGTTGAGTAATTATGAATACCTGACTAGACAAAACGTGCAAGAAATTTTGTTATTGAATCCATAAGAAAAAAGGTAATTTTTACCTTTTGGGATAATATATCATTTTCAATGTACTGCTCAAGCAAACAATATGCATCTCATTGTGGATGACAAAAATTCCCTAACAACATGTTTGACTTATTTTGATTTATTTATGAAAATATTATTGGTTATTGAATAAGCTAGCTTTTTTGTTCTACATTAATGAAATCAAGAGAAAGTAAGGCAATGTACCCTGTTTATGCATTAAACTTTCACACTAATAAGACATTTAATTTAAAAAATGTCTTTCTAAAGCAACATTGATTTTTTTTAAACCTTCATTTGTTAATAATTAGTAATATTGTTGTAATTTTTTTCCAGTATACTAGTTGCTACTTTTGCTAGTATAAAGGAGTTGATTCTTAACTGCACCTCCTACTATTAAAGCCATCAAAGGATTGAAAATTTGATTAAAGCTTTTACTATTTCTTTTCTCAAAAAAACTGCCTTTCATTTGTAACATCCTTTAAAAGAATTCTAATTTTGATTTTCCTTACCACATTTTATTTTCAATGCAGCATTTAAATCTTTAGTCTTCCACAGAATTCAGCATATTTATAAGCATCATTAATGGCCAAGGTGAGTTTTTTCAACCAGTTTATTTGAAAATTTTTAGTTAGGACATAACTTAAATTGGTTATGCTAACTTTTATGTTGCAAAGAATTTTTGCCATTTCTCTTTAACCTAAAGCAAAAGGTGGCGGTCAAGCTCTCAATGATAGATGCCAATAAGCATTCAAAAGTCATGTAGTGTGCTACTAGATTGATTGGTAATTAAATCCAATACCACAATGCATGGCTTTCAAACGCTTCTTGGCATCTATTATTAAGAGCTTGACCACCTCCTTTTGCTTTAGGTTAAAGAGAAAAGGTAAAAATTGTTAGTTACTTAAAAATCTACAAAACCAAATAAAGCTATGAACTAATTGAAAAATTTCTATTTAACTAGTTGAGAAAACTCACCTTGGCCATTAATGATGCTAATGAATATGTTAAATTCTATGGAAGAATAAGGATTTAAAAGAAGGTGATGTGAAAAATAAAAAGTTATAAGAAAAACCAAAATTACAACCTTCTTAAAGGATGTTACAAATGAAAGAAAGATTTGTAAGAAAAAGAAACAGTAAAAATCTTTAATCATATTTGCAATCCTTTGATGGCTTCACCTGTAGGAAGTGAAGTTATGAATCAATTTATTTGTCCCCAAAAAAATGTAGCAGCAAGCATACCATGGGAAAAAAAAAGTGCACAAGACAATGTAAAAGAACATTAGATCACTACAAAAAAATGGCTATTACGACACCTTAAAGTGCCTTAATATATATCTGTTAGGGTACATGATCTATTAGGACATCAACCACTGGTGTCGCTTAGGTGGGAGTTTGCATAGGGTTAAGGGCATCTTTATGTGCCTTAAAAACTAAATCTTAATGGAATATGATTTTGACGGAATAGTCTCAAAATGGCACCTTTATGGTGTCCTAATAGAAGAACTTTGCTAACACCTTATTGTGATGGAATTTGTCAATAAATACAACAATTATTACGTGTCATAATAGATTTCATGTTTAATAGAAGGCGCATATAATGTGCCCTAAGATATATAATTTCACAACACTTCAATTAAATGAGTAGATTACATTCAATTATCAAATACTTAATATTTCAATTGTAAAGAATTAATCTCCAATCAAATATCTAAAAATCATGCATATGATATATTATAAAATCTATTTTTCTTTAAATAAAAAAAAATTATTTCATCAATATAAAATTACAAAAAAAAGTTCACCTTCCAAAAAAAAAAGGCAACTTCAAACTTTATATATATATATATATATATATATATATATATATATAATCAATTTATCGCATTAATTTCATGAAAATCTTATACTCCTTTTCAAGCTCATCGCTTGGCTTTTACATCCAAGACTTCAATTAACATCACCCTTACCTAATTTTAGTAGATGAATAATCTTGAGATTAACCCTGAATGAGAGCATTAGATAAGGAAGAAATGAATTGTCGAAGAGCTCATCATCTGGAGCACAAGTTCTTCCTCATTACTGCTTTCCTTGCCATGGATTCAATAAAATTTGAATAATTAATTTACAAAATTGTGGATAATTTATTATATCACTTTTAATTTAATTTGTTTTTATCCTAGTTAGAATTATAATCACCCTTAGACTTAATCCTATTTACGGATCCTCTTACATAATTTATTTCAATTGAGATATATAAGAGGATGATCTGTAAATAGGATTTTATCAGGGAAAAACTATTTTCTAAATTATTTATAAGTTTTATGTAGAGTTCTTAATCAAATATTCATCATACTTCAATAGTTCTATGTGCTCAAACTTGCCCCTACCTTCTATCAATGACTCTTTGCTGGAAATCTCATACAATAAGGATTTATCAGTCGAAACTTTCACATCGTATTTCCTAATTAATGCCACGAGAACCTGCATGATTCTTTAAGGGGTTTACCTCCTAATTTCTGATGTCTATACAATGGCATGCCAAAAAAGATGCTAATAACTACAATAGTCATTTCCACTGTTAGAGTTCCGAAGCCCCAACCCATCCCATATGTGCTTGTATGTACACCAAGGCTGATGAAGAACCAAGTGCCCTTATGTTGATTAGGAAATCCAACCAGTTGAAGAAAGAGGTCTTGCATTTTTTCTCATATTCATCATAATCATAAAACTGATTTGCACCAAAGGAAGATATACAAGGTTTGATTCCTCTAGTTTCAAGTTCAATGAGATTCAGAGATAAAAAAAAAACTCTCTTTTTTTCTTGACTTTTGGTCACAATTGCCACCATCATAGCTAGGTTTTAGCCCATTCAAAAATGTTTTCATCGTTAGAAGGATGAGGTCGATCATATAAAGAAGAACAATATTAGTTACATATTTCCTAACAACGTATGAAAAATGATTGTTAGAAATTCTAAAAAATGTTTTTACAAAGATAAGTATAATCATGAAACTTGCAATTGCTCTGTATCAACCATAATAAGCATCAGCCACAAAAGTTTTTAGGGGAGGCTTGACGTAGCATGCTCTTGACTAGTTATTGACATTCTTGGATGCCACAACATTCCCTTCATTTAGATAGATTTCATGTACTTCACCAGATTAATAATCGTCCCCTAATGCACCAAACTTTCACAAGATTCATTTGTTGTGGATAAAGAAGTTCATTAACATGATTACATCATAAAGAATGGAATAAATTTGAAGTCAGAGTTATAGTAACTGGGAATAAAATGTAAACAAAATCTATATACCTAGCATATATGGGCAAGTTTTCCAGTTTCCAATTTTCTTCCTGTCAACTGGCTTTTCATAGATATCTGTTGTCCCATCTTTTGTATAGTTATGTTTGATCTCTATTGACATTTTAACAGTGAAGATATCACCTTGTACTAGATCTAATCAATGGACCATTTGGTTATAATTCATATCAACCTACTGAAGTTAATTTTTATAATTTAATAAAAGATTCCTTTAAGATAAACAACCAAGAAAAGAACTCAATACAATATGTTACAATTCCATATTGTTTGAATGTTTTGCTTATGCTAATTTTACCAATAAAGTCAACTTATTGTATAGCTTTTTATTAAATTGTAAAGTTTATAATGAGATGAATTATGTCTTTGTGCTTTTTTAGCTCATCCCTCACTCGTTATATAAATGAAAATTTATGATAGATGGTGAAAGATGTGGGATAATAAATATCTTTATCATTTTAAAAGGGAAGCCGTCACACTTACATCTCTCTCATTTCCAATAGCAAGAATTTATTAAATAATTCAATAAAGTAAAACAAAAAACTTGTAAATGCTTAATGCAACACAAAAATCATCCCAGAAGGAATCCACATATGCACTAAAAATCCATTCACAGAGAAATCCAAAAAAAAAACCTTTATAATTCTCTATCCAACTGTAACTCTAATTGATTTTGAACTCGATCATTTTATTTTAAAAAAAGTAATTAACATCATGCATGAAGGAAAAGAATTAATAAAAAAACTCATAGATTAGGCTCTAATACCATGCAAGAACTATGAGCAGAATTGGAGAAGTAACATAAAAGAAACTAAAACTTTGAAAGAGTGGGGTAAAGAATATTAGCTTCATGATAATGCTCGCAAGAATTTAGAAACATGTCAGTTCAGAACCATTACCTCTCACATGGGTGAGAACCCGGGGTTCAAAAGGATCAAGGGTAAAAATAAAGCTCACAGACTATCGATTGCCTTGGTATCCTCTAGAGCAAGGAGAAACTCATCTTTGGTTTCACCGTGGTATCCAAGGGTGAAAAGCACAATGCCAGAACATAAATGAGGGTGGACGTCAGTGGGAACGAGCCCGAAGGTGACTGAGCAAAAGAGAGTGTGAAAGAGGTGGTGTTAATCGAGAGATCTATCAATGGCCATTTGAGCATTGAAATCCTCATCGCATTTCACGATATTGACGAGGTCACAAAATGAAGTGAGTTCCTTCATGATGATGGTGTAGTTTATGTTGGATTCATCCCAATGGAACCTCTTATCTGCATGATTGATCGCCCTCGACCATCCCGCATGCCACCAAGAATGAATTGAAGATTTTTATTACCAGTCGAAACTATATTTTAAAATTTGCTTGGATCAAAGTTACTTGATGAGAATTTCTAGGAAATCTAGAAGAGGCCAAGTGAAATTGAAGGAGATGTCATGATTAGGCGAAGAGAGGCCCAGGCGGTGAGGAAAGACACTTTGGAGTGAAAGAGGTGTCGAAGATGGATGAGGTGAATGGGTCATCAGACGTAGAGGGAGGCAACAGCGGCATAAGTGCCTTATGGAGAGAACACATACAAGGCACTGGAATTCAATGAAGGAGGCAAACAAATTTGAATATGAGCAAGAAGAAAGAATAAGAAGAGGGCATTAAAATTCATCATACGATGTCACTTTTTTAGCGCCAACAAGCTTTGTTATCGGAAATAATAATATGCCCTAATAAATATTTTTTAAGGCACTTAAATAAAGTGTCTTAATATATCCTGTTTTAAATGCTTTCTATATAAGAAAAGGAAGTCCCCTTAAAAAATAAACCAGAGAAAGGGATGCCATTAATTTCACTAGCTTGGGGAAGGGGCGTAATCAATTGGCTGATTTATATATGAATTCATAACAACAGCATCTGGCATCCTCCACTCAATCTACGCTTCTTCGCTCGACCTCCAAAGCTGGTATAATGCATATGTTTGTGATTTCTATGTTTTTTTTTAATTAAAACCCATAAAGGAACCTATGCATTAATATTTAAATATAATTACAAAGTTCTTATAGGAGACCATCGGCTCACTAAAGCTCTTACGAGCTATAAAACAAAGCAAAAGAAAACCTACGAGCTAATTGTCTCCACTAATCAAAATTACAATGCACCCTAGTAACATTCTAAAGATGCTAAAGACAATCAACCAAAAAAGAAAGATAATATTAATGCAATAAAGCCAAATATTTCTACAAAATAACTTGAAGTCAGCCAAAAGCAGCTCCACCTGCAAACAAAAGCTATTGCAAAGGAAAAGCTAAACCACTCTTAAAGATAGGTTAAATAATAACATAATAGAAATAACAGCTAGCAAAAAAGAGGATAAAATAAAATCTTCTCTATGTGAAGAAAATCATGTAAAGAAAGTCATGGATAAAACAAAGCAAAATAAAATCTTCTCAAAATACATGTAATATAGTAAGCCTCACTAGGAAAATCTATAAGCCAGACAATCCTACCTTCAGGGTCACAAAAAACCACCTTGGACAAACCAATCCAGCAAAATAGAATATCTCTAGAAAAATAGCACGGTTTCTCATAACACAAAACTAATATCCAATTGTTGGTGGAATTTTGAAAACAGGTTTTGAAAAATATTAGTTTTCTTTGGGGATTTTAAGATTAAGGTTGAGTTCCAATTCTAAGGTCGAATCGACTCGTTAGAAAGAGTATATCACCCCGGAGGGCGAAAATAAACTTTCATAACGGTGTTCAGACTTAGAATTATGAAATCCATCTTGAATATTGTGAGCGGATGCTAAAGAGAAATTCATATGACTCCGAAGGGTCAAAATGAGGTTCAACTGAATATCCAATACAATATTCAAGAAGTGTGATCATTAGGTTCACATCCAAAGTCTTATCAAAGAAAGATGTATCTCCCCGAAGGGAGAAAATATCATTCGATAATAATTCTTTGAATATGATAATAATAATCACTAGTATTTTAAGTTTTCCCAAAGAAATCCAATTGAGTTTTGAAAAATCAATTTTTAAAATCAGGTGCGTATGTGGTTCTAAATCTCATACGAGCGCAAGCCCTCGTAGTTAATTACATCGTAGGGAGATAAAATCCCCTCCGAAAACTCTCGATTGAAATAATGGCAGAATTTTGTTTAGAATTTCTAGGAGTGATATCAAAGTATGAATAGAATTATTGGAAAATCAAAAGGGAATGGATCAAAATTGAACAGTTATTAACGGAGTTAAAGAATGAGAGGTAGGAGACACTTTGAGATTCCAGAACCATCCGGAAGTGTCTCAACTTAATCTAAGTGTTGGGCTTTATGTTTTGGACTGAAATGATATTTAATTAGAGTTGAGCATTTTATTAGAAATTTGGGATTAGATTCCCGAAGTTTGGGGTCTTATAATCAAAGATCTGCCCCGGATCCTAAATCTATTTTGGACACTGGACCACAGTCGTCCGATCCTAACTAATGCAGTGCAAGGTCTGGACTTACCCCGGCCTGGATTGTGGAGCCAGCTAACCACCTAATCGATTTAAAATACATGAGTCCGGTCTTTTTATGAAAGAGTGGTAGGGACGTTGTAATTAAAGCTTTGGGGAGGCGGGGCCGACATCTAGAGATTCTCCTAATTGGCCCCTTTGACTTATGTTGGGTGCTAAGATGCTAAGTACTATGAAATTAAAATTTTGACTCTTTTAATTTGTATCTAATGCAATGCATGCTGGTTAACGATCTCAAATCAAATATGCTTGAAATTTTTAAAAACAGGCTTATAAAATAATTTTTTAGAAGACTGGACTTCCCCAGGTCCGGCACCTCGTCCTCATAGGTCAGACTATCCGGACTCTACCCGCAGGCGGGGAAGGGTCTAAAATAAGGAAAGAAGAATGCAAAAATATGCATGCGACCCCGGGGTCGATCCCCGGCTAATTCCCTAGATTCGTTATCTTTCTATGTTATTTAGACTCACTAAAATTTTAGACTTTTAAAATTATGAGTAGAAAAGTTTCACTCCCTCACGAGTCTCACGTATCCAGGCGAAAACAAAGAGCGGCATGCAATCGCCAAAAAACTAGTAAAAACAAATAATCCTAAAGGCAATCAAATCATCACATCAAATATAAATTAATTAATAAATGTCCATAGGCAGAATTGCCTTGCTTATTACAAACCAGAATATTACAGAAAGTAAAGTGGCCGGGCACCACTAACAACAACCCGGATTCTAAACCTAGTAATGACGCAAGTTCTTTTGAGTGGGATACTCTCAATCTTCAAATCTTCAACTCTTCAATCTCATTCTTCTTTGTACTCCTTTTCTTCAATCTTCTTGGAATCTTCGTAGTGGATTACCCAAATGGACAAGAGGGCACTTTCCTTTTAAGGGGAAGGCCACTCTTTCCTCTTTGGGTAAGGAAGAGGTATGATCCAAATTTGGATTTCCAAATGGAAAAGGAGTGTTCCCCAAAGGGGTATCCTTTCCTCTTTGGAATCCAAGCTTTGGATCTATGTATCCCAACTCAAAATCAAACTTTCACAATACTTGACACTTGCACAAATTACATTGATATCAAAATAAAAATCTAGACTCACCTGCAGGGTTATCCTAAGCAATTAATATATAAAAAGCAGTTATTCCCAAGCAGTTGTATATGAGCATAAAAGAAAGTAAACACACTGGCCACGCTCATTTTATGATTTGGGGGCTTTAGCAGCTGAAGCACCTGTGCAAAGAGTTTATAATATTTATGCATTTTTTGATTTGCCCCCTTTTTTATATTGCCCTGCATGAGCGTGGCCACCTGCAGAAAACTGTGTCAACATCCAGATCGTACCTAACCTAAGGGTAATCTAGTCGCCAAACACATCAATCCATCCACAGAGTACAGAAAAAGTAAGCAGACACAGCAAAGCAATTTCATCCACAACATGCAGTGAAAACTACGAAAAATCCGGCACACAGCAGTAAAGTAAACACCGGCCTATCCTAGATCTAGAGTTGGTTGTCCTAGCACATCATCTAAAGTGTGTGAGAAAGGTCGTGTGGCTGGGATAGATCCTAAAGTAGGTGATTAATTAATGTTGTCTAAAAGTTTGGATTTATTAAGGCTTAGAAGGGAATTTAAATTAAAATTTAAATATTAATGAATTAAGAATTTTAATTAAACATATTTTAAAAGTTAATTGATTACTACCTTTATTTCACACCGAGGCCGTGAAGTTTATTTCACCTTCCTTGGGGCTAAGCTAATAGCCTCGTAGGCCTGGGTTACCCAGTAGCAATCGGGGTTGATTAAGTTATTTAAATTGGTTAGAATTAAAAGAGTGGATTAATATTAAAATGAGTTAATTACTGATTTTAAAAGCTTGATTAATTTAAGTTTGCCATTAATTGATTCGTGGCGTTGTGCCACCAGGCTCGAGGAACCAGCCTCCTTAGGACACTTAGCCCCGCAGCCCGGAGTAGTCCAGCCGATAAACCAAATTAATGTAGTTGAATTAGAGGTTTTAAGAGGTTACATAATTAATGATTAATCTATTTTAAAGTTTAACACCCTTTAGAATCCATTCGTGGCGTTGTGCCACCAGGCTCGAGGAACCAGCCTCCTTAGGACACTTAGCCCCGCAGCCCGGAGTAGTCCAGCCAATAAACTTCATCTATAGGATGGTTGTTGTGTTTTAAAAGGTTTGTTGAATGTTTTAAGCATTAAACCAATATTTTCTGGAGTTTTAGAGTGATTTTGAATTTTATGAATTTTTTAGAATATTTTAATGATTTAATTAAGGGGTTGAAAATTGACTTTTTGATTAAGCTCAAATTCTGGAATGCTTATATTTTATTAAAATACTAGACCTTACTACGATCAGTTAGACAGTAAGTACGTTGAAATCGGATTTTTCTACATTTTATTACAAAGGTTTGAAGTTTTGAACTAGTTTTGACTTAAAGTTGACCGATTTGTTGACTTTTTAAAATATTGCAAATTTATGGAATTTAATTTTTTTAATAAATATTAGACATTACTATGAGTTGAATGCAAGTGAGTTTGGGTGATTTGGATTTTTCTAGAATTAGTTATGGATTATCGAAGTTTGGGCATTTTAATGAATTTTAGGAATTTCTTAATTAGAGGGCCCCTTTTGTGATTTTGCTTCAAACAAATTCCCAATCTCTTGAAAACATCTCCAAAGGTCATAAATAACCTAAGGAGGGATCCCCAAGTGTTTGGGAGATTTTGGGATTTTTTAATTATTATTAATTAATTATCTTAATTAAACATTGATTTTCACTTAAAATTAAATTAGGGTTTAAATTGCTGTCAAATCAAGGGGCTTTCAATTATCATAGATTAAGGACTGAATTCTGGTCAGTTTGAGGGTTTATATGCAATTTTTGGATTTAAATTGGATTTATTACAATTTTTAGAAGTTTTAAAGGCTTAATTAAGGGTTTAAGACTTAGAAAATTAATTAGGGGACCTAATGACCTCAAAAATCAGTGAGAATTTCTCTAGGGGTTGAGGGTGTCACTAAGTTCAAATGTTCAAAGTTCCAACTCAAGGGAAAGTGAATCCTAATTATGGAAATTTTTCTAAGTTTTCTATAGATGAGTCCTTAATTATTGTCCTTAAATATGTCACTAATTTTGATGGGCTTGAATCAATGTTTGAACTAACCCTTATACTCAATACACAAGGCATGCATGAACCACATAAACACATTCAATACCTAAATCTAGGAGAGCCTTAGACTAAGTGGTGTGTGCACCTTAAACATGCAATTAACTAATTAACATAATTAAGACAAAATTAGTGAATAATCAAGGAATGATTATCCACTAATCATCCCCATTAATTCCATTCAAACATGCTCAATCAACATTTAAGATCTCAAATGAAATCTTGAACACTTAAGGATTTACATATATATAGTTTCAAAATATATATTAAAATACATAAATATAAATGGATTTATATATATAAATAGAAATATATATTATAAAATAATTAAATATATTATTAAAATACATGTTAATGGGTTTAAGGATCCACTGATCTCCATAGAAGTTTGAAAATAATAAAAGATTTTCCTTATATTTTTTTAAATACTTAATATTTAATTAAATATAAAAAAAAAAGGTTAATAAGCTTCAATAATTCAAAATACCATCAAATCTATTTAAATAGTATTGAAAATTTTTCTGGAGACCAGCCATGCACTCAACAACATGCATGCCAAATTTCAGATAAAAATGATTTATACATAATTAATTAAAAATAAAATACATATTTCTGTATTTCTTAAATTACTAATAAAATATTAACCAAAAGAGTTTGATTTTATTTTTAAAATAAACTAGATGAAATTCTGAAAATTTTGATATATTATACTTAATTTTTGGTTATATATTTGATTTACTGTAATTTTCCAAAGTTTCTGTAATTAAAATCAATTAAAACACATTTTCCCTTAATTAAACGGCGGCGGTCAGACACGCGGCGCGCTGGGATTGGCGGGATCGAAACCGCGTGACGGCGGGGACACGCGTCGGCCGCTGGCCGCTTCACGCGGTTTTCACTTAACCACGTCAGCGGCTCTTGACAGCCGTTGGATTAACCGCGGGTTCGATCTAACGGCTGAGATTAGATCCCGCGGTTTGATCTCACCAGGAGAAGATCAGACGGCGGAGCTTCGATCCCGCTGTTCCGAATGGACGGCCCTGATCTCGCCGGACGGCTGATCGAACGATAGATCGAAGGCGCAGTCGGATCAGACCGCGGAAGGGCTCGATCTGGACCGTTGATCAAACGATCAACGGTCCAGAAAACGTACACTCAACGGAAACCGTGAGTGACGCCCTAGAGAACGTATTTCGCCTCGTTCTTTCGATCGGATCGATCATTTCACTTGAAATTTTAAACGTAGACTTAAGGCATGAACAGAAATCGTGGGGAATAGTTTGTTTTAGCTAAAACCCTAAAAGCATAAAGCTAATTAGATCTAACTAATGTGAACTAGATCTAGGGTTTTAGGGAGTTATACCGTTATATCTTCGAAATTTCTGGATTGATGAGCTTGTAGATTGTCCAAGTGAAGATTCCCAGCGAAAATCCAAGCTCGAACGCGTCTGGATCGGCTGCTATAGGCTTGGGACGGTCTAGGTGGTGGGTTCGCCGGAGAACTCGCCGCCGGTGACGTGCAACCACTTGGATTTTGTAGTGGGGAGGTAGAGGAAGCTCTGGAGATTCAAAACGAACTGGGGGCAGGGCTTGAGAGGGCTTGAGTAGTGAGAGATGATTAGGGTTAGAATGTTTTGCATTAAGCCCTTTTCCCCCTATTCAAATGCCCCCAGGCCAAACGGATGGCTGGGATTGACTCACCAGGTCCTTGGATGTTGCCAAGTGTCCCGTGAGCCTGGTTAGGAGAGCTCCAAGTGAGCTTTAGGACATTAAGGGGTCGGGCTAAAGCAGCTTAAATCAAGGGAAAGGGGCTTAGCATGTGATAAAGCCTTCTAGAAGAGGTTTAAGCTTGGGTTTGACCAGGTTGACCAGTCAACTGGTCAATGGAGCTGATGTGGCATCCAAGCAGGTCATGGAGTCTCTCCAAGTGGCTGGATGGGTGTGGCTTGAGCTAGGTCCAATGGGTTGAAGGGTTTGACCATACAAATGGTCCCTTAAGCCTTGGGTTGACTGGTTGACCAGTCAACTCCATCAAGGGTTATGAAATTTTCAATTAGGTGATTCAAATGAGTTGATTAGGTAGATTGGAGGGTGGTTCCAAGAGCCATGTATGTCAAATAGATTAAGAAGGCTTAATGGGCCTTTAATGGGCTTCTAGGCCAAAACTGATTGACTTGGTCAACCAGTTGGGTTCAAGGGCTAGAAATGGGTTCAACAAATTCAGAATGTCATCCTGAGTCTATTGGATGTGGTCCCAGGGTTTGGAGGGGTCGATTTGGTCAAAATCACCATTTGAGCCCTTAAGGGCTTGTTTGGTCAACCTAGGTTGACTTGGTCAACCAGGTTGACCCAGGGTCTGGGTTTGGGCTCAACAGGTTTGAAATGATATTTGGAGAACATTGAGGGTAGTTCCTGGGTCTGGGGAGGTCAAATTGATCAAAATCCCTATTTGAGTCCCTAAGGGCCTGTTTGGTCAACCTGGGTTGACTTGGTCAACCAGGTTGACCCAGGGTCTGGGTTTGGGCTCAACAGGTTTGAAATGATATTTTAAGGTTAATGGAAGTGGTTGGATGGCCTAAATAGGTCATTTGGGTCAAAACACATGTTTGGACCCTTAAAGGGCCCCTTGGGTCAAACCAGTTGACTTGGTCAACCAGGTTGACTCAAGGGTTGGAAATGGGTTCAAAAGATTTGAAATGACATTTGAAATTTGTCAAAGGTGGTTTCATCCCATTTGGAGCTCATTTGGTTTGAAATCCCCATTTGAGCCCCATAGGGGTGTTTTGGTCAATTTTGACCTATTGGTCAACTATGGTCAAAAATGGGTCTGAAAAATGCAGTTTACTGCTCAATGGGTTAAATTTAAAGGTCTGGAAGTGATTGGAGGCTTGGATAACGGTTCCAAGGTCAAGATCTCAAAGGGGTTAGGCTCAGTGGCATAGGCTGTAAATATTTGAAGGTTTTACAGCCTTTGAATTTTAATTCAAATTCTAGGGTTAGAGACCTCAGAATGAGCTCAAAATTGGAGGGTAGCCTTTAGAGACATGTCTTATCACTTTGCAAGTGATAGACCCTGAATCAGAGGCCATTTGTTTGGGTTTTGAGATGTTTGAAAAATCTCTGAAAAGGGTGTTTAGGACAGGGCTTTAAAAGTTTGAATTTGAGTTTAGACTTCTGGATTTGGATTTGATTTGAAGTTTAAATTAATTTGGACTTGAATTGGATGGAGTTTGAGATTCAAATTGGTTACAGGCAGGAATCAAATTGAAATTGGAGTGGATTAAAAATAGGAATTGATTTAAAATTGAGATTGATCAAGGGTGGAGATTGATTTGAAATTGAAGTGGTTTTGAGATCTAGGAGAGTTCTGAGATCTAGGATTTAAAGGGATCCTGGGCTCTAGAATAGGCTCTAAGGTCTTGGATCTAGAAGGATCCTAAGGTCTAGAGTGGATCCTAGGGTATAGGATTAAATCTGGCTTCTGGATGGGTCTTAGTGACCTCATACAAAAATGAGGTCAACAAATGGACCCCCAATGTGTGTGGTAGAAGGAACTTCTGCTGCACACATTGGCGTTGACCGAATGGAAGTAGAATTTTGGGAGTGAAAGGGAGATCATCTCCCAACCTCAAGCCTATAGGATGCTAATGGAAGGCTTACACCTATTGGATAAAGAAAACTGGTAAAACCAAGGTAGGGAATACCTAACCTTGGGTCTAAGGAAGGGCATCACCCGACCTTAGGTCTACAGGATGCTGATAGAAGACTTACTCCTAGTAGACAAGGAAACTGGAGAAACCAAGGTAGGGAATACCTAGCCTTGGGTCTAAGGAAGGGCATCACCCAACCTTAGGCCTATAGGATGCTGATAGAAGACTTACTCCTAATAGGCAGATTAACTGGAAACCAAAGTAGGGAAATACCTAGCTTTGGGTCTAAGGAAGGGCATCACCCAACCTTAGGTCTACAGGATGCTGATAGAAGACTTACTCCTAGTAGACGGATCAACTGGAAACCAAGGTAGGGAATACCTAACCTTGGGTCTAAGGAAGGGCATCACCCAACCTTAGGCCTATAGGATGCTGATAGAAGACTTACTCCAAATAGGCAAATTAACTGGAAACCAAAGTAGGGAATACCTAGCTTTGGGTCTAAGGAAGGGCATCACCCAACCTTAGGTCTACAGGATGCTGATAGAAAACTTACTCCTAGTAGACAAGGAAACTGGAGAAACCAAGGTAGGGAATACCTAGCCTTGGGTCTAAGGAAGGGCATCACCCAACCTTAGGCCTATAGGATGCTGATAGAAGACTTACTCCTAATAGGCAGATTAACTGGAAACCAAAGTAGGGAAATACCTAGCTTTGGGTCTAAGGAAGGGCATCACCCGACCTTAGGTCTACAGGATGCTGATAGAAGACTTACTCCTAGTAGACGGATCAACTGGAAACCAAGGTAGGGAATACCTAACCTTGGGTCTAAGGAAGGGCATCACCCAACCTTAGGTCTACAGGATGCTGATAGAAGACTTACTCCTAGTAGACGGATCAACTGGAAACCAAGGTAGGGAATACCTAACCTTGGGTCTAAGGAAGGGCATCACCAACCCTTAGGCCTATAGGATGCTGATAGAAGACTTACTCCTAATAGGCAAATTAACTGGCAAACTAGGATGGTGCCACGAAGGGCGTACTCCACCACTAGCGAATGGGAATCAGGATGGTGCCACGAAGGGCGTACTCCACCACTAATCCCCGGGTAAAATGCTAGGGTGGTGCCACAGAGGGCGTACTCCACCACTAGCGGGTCTAATCCTAAGGGAAGGAAGGACCTAACCTTAAGGAAAGGGCGAAGAGCGTAAAAACTTAAAAAAAAAGGTAGAATCAAGCTATAAATCAAGAAAAGGAAGTTTTATTGATTGATAAAATGAGCTACATCAAGCATAGTATTTCTTAAGGAAACGCCCATTAACAGGTAGCATTGGGTGGTTCCCTTTACAATCTACTAACTGATACGAGCCTCCTTCGTAGACAGTCTCTATAACGAAGGGTCCTTCCCATGTAGGTTCAAATTTGCCTCCCAACTTCCGATGGGTCAAGATAGGCCTCCGAAGGACCAAAACCAAGTCTCCCGCTTGGAAGGTCCTAGGTCGCACTAACTTATCATGGGCTTGAACCATACGGGATTTATACAACTCTAAACTTTGTTGAGCTTGGAGATGTCGCTCTTCAAGGCCTTCGAGTTCTTCCAATCGTAGTCTTGCATTTTGTTCATTGGTAATTTGATTCTGAAGTGCAATTCTAAGCGAAGGGACTTGTTTTTCCAAGGGTAGAACAGCCTCAGATCCATACACTAGTGCAAACGGGGTGGATTGGGTTGGGGTTCTATAAGTGGTACGATAAGCCCACAGAGCTTCCACCAACCGCTCATCCCACTGTCGTTTGTTATCATCAAGGGTCTTTTTGACAATTTGCACCAAGGTTTTGTTGAAGGCCTCGGCCAATCCATTCGCCCGAGGGTAATAGATCGTCGAATATCTCCAATCAATATTATGGCGCCTTACAAAACTATTGATTTTTGTAGACTTGAATGCGGACCCATTATCGGATATGATTCTGCGGGGTACGCCGAATCGATATACAATATGGTCACGAAAGAATTTTAAGACATGGTGTGATGTTACATTTCGTAGGGGAATTGCTTCCGCCCACTTTGAAAAGTAATCAGTCGCTGCTAATATGAAACGATGACCTCTCGCGGAGGGAGGGTCAATCGGCCTAATGATATCCGTGCCCCAACTTTCAAAGGGCCACGAGGCTATCGTAGGGTGTAACACATTAGGCGGCTGATGTAAAACCACACCATGGACCTGACATTGATGACAGTGCTTTGCAGTATTCATGCAATCGTCAATCATTGTAGGCCAGTAGTATCCAAGTCTTTTAATCTTTAATTTCATTTTTGGACCCGATTGATGAGCACCGCACAGTCCTGAATGAACTTCATTAACAATCTTCTGGGCTTCTTGCTTGTTCAAACAGCGCAGCCACATGTGATCAAAGGACCGACGGTACAACAGATTGTTAACTAGTGCATATGATAGGGCACGTTTCTTAATCTGGTTGGAGAGTGATTTATCCTGGGGAAGCTTCCCTTCTTTAAGGTAATCGACTAAGGGTCGTCTCCAATCGCCTTCTTCGTCAGTTGTCGAAGAGACAGAAAGGATCTGAAGGGGAGTCTTATTAATGTGTTCCAAATCTATAAGAGAAAGGGTCTTACGACCCTGTATCTCTATAGGGATGGAATCCTCCTCAGGACATGCAAATTCCTTTGCAAGTTTTGCTAAGGCATCCGCCGCAGAATTGCTTCCACGGGGAACCCTATACAAAGTAGCAATGGGGATTTGTTCCAGCAAGTGAAGCGTATACTGGTGATATTTTAGGAGATTCGGATTCAAGACTTTATAAGTTCCGGCGACTTGGTTAATAACTAGTTGGGAATCTCCAAAGATCTTAATCTCTTTAATCTCCATTAGAATTGCAAGTTCCAAACCAGTTATCAGAGCTTCGTATTCAGCTTCGTTGTTTGTGCAAGGCTCCGATAAGTGGTAGGAAAAATGCATCATTCCTTTTTCTGGTGTAATAAAAATTAGACCGACTCCAGCCTTTCCAGGAATTACAGATTGTTGGGTCGCAATCCTACGAGAGGATGCTGCCCCATCAAAATATAATTCCCAGATGGCCTCGCTAGATTCCCCCAAACTCATGATTTGTTCGTCGGGTAAGTCATCATTCAGAGGAGAATCTGCTGGCAGCGGGTGTGCTGCCAGAAAGTCGGCAACAGCCTGTCCTTTCACAGCACGAAGAGGAGTGAAAGTAATCTCAAATTGCAACAATATCATAGACCAGCGAGCTAAACGTCCTGACAACGTAGGTCGGGTCATAAGATATTGCAAAGGATTAACTCTTGAAATCAGACTGATTGAGTGGGAGAGCATGTAATGTCTCAGTTTCTGAGCTGCAAAAACTAAAGCAAGACAATGCTTCTCAATTGACGGGTATCGAATTTCAGTAGGAAGGAGTCTTCGACTAAGGTAGTAGAGAGCATTCTCTTTTCCCTCGTCGTTAACTTGAGCTAACAGAGCACCTAAAGACTCATCTAGAGCTGCGGTGTAGAGGATTAATGGCTTTCCGGGAATCAGAGCTGCCAAGACTGGCGGGTTAGAAAGGTATTGTTTGATATCGTCAAAAGCATTCTGACATTTCTCGCCCCATACGAATTTAGTATCCTTTTTCGCAAGGACAGAAAAGGGTTGACATCTCCCGGAAAGATTAGAAATAAACCTCCTTATATATGCCAATCTACCTTGTAGAGACCTTAACTGAGTAAGGCTCTTAGGGGATGGCATATCTAAGATGGCTTCAATTTTAGCAGGATCTATCTCGATTCCGCGGTGCCTCACTACGAATCCTAAGAATTTCCCCGAAGCGACGCCGAAGGCGCACTTCAAGGGGTTCATTTTCAAATCGTAGTGGCGCAACCGTTCGAAAACAACTCTTAAGTCATACAGGTGAGCCTCTTTAACCTTGCTCTTGACAACTAAATCATCAATATAACATTCAACTTGATTATGAATTAAGTCGTCAAAGATACGGGTCATGGCCCGTTGGTAGGTTGCTCCGGCATTCTTTAGGCCGAATGGCATTACCTTATAACAAAAGATTCCAATAGGGGTTCTGAACGCCGTATTTCTCTCATCTTCAGGGGCCATCTTGATTTGGTTATAACCCGATGAGCCATCCATGAAGGAGAAAATAGCATGTGAGGAGGCAATGTCCACCATGAGTTCTGGTATTGGTAGGGGGAACTCATCCTTAGGGCATGCCTTATTCAGATCCCTATAGTCGACACAAATCCGAATCTGACCATTTTTCTTTCGAACTGGCACGACGCTGGCCACCCAAGAGGGGTATTGTTCCTCTCGAATGAATCCGGCCTCTGCCAATTTCTTAACTTCAGAAACGACTTGTTGCTCAATCTCTAAGCGCATGCGTCGAGGAGCTTGTTTAACAGGGATGGCATCATGCCGAACCCCAAGTTTGTGAACTGCTACCTCAGCAGGC
The DNA here is from genome assembly GCA_016618105.1 of Dendrobium huoshanense. NCBI lineage: Eukaryota > Viridiplantae > Streptophyta > Magnoliopsida > Asparagales > Orchidaceae > Dendrobium > Dendrobium huoshanense. The sequence continues at coordinate 5,390,697 of CM028350.1, read as the reverse complement.
AAACCTGGCATTTCGTCATATGTCCAGGCAAAGCAATCCCTAAACTCGAATAACAACTGGATTAAGTCTTGAGTTTCACCCTCGCTCAACAGAGTACTTATAAAAATCGGACGGGGGTCATCATCGTTTCCCAAGTTAATTTCTCTCAACTCATCGACTGTCGACTTAATTTCCTCTTCAAATTCAAGGGGTGCATCCCGAACTTGAAGATCATCGGGATCGTCTAAAGTCTCCAAACAGAGTCCATCCAAAGGACAAGGAGGATCTGTAGGGACATTTGGAGAATCGAGATGGTAAGTTATCATTAGGCAATACTCATCATCATCGAATGAACTAACTGTTCCAAAGCCAATACCACTTGTTGGATTTTTATTTACTTTTGTTCGCCAAATATTCTCGTGGTATCTAGCTTGACCCTTAGTCCATCGGTATGGTATAGAACCTTTAGAAAAAGTATTTTTTACACAAACAGGGAAGTAGCCGAAAGGTAATTCCATTAATTCATTAAAATCTGCCTCCTCAAGGGTTACATCACCTTCGTCCCTTGCGGAGGAGGAGCCAGGAAAGAATTTCTGGACTTTCTTAACTTCACCATCCAAGTTGGGGGCCACTTTAACTTCCAACCCTGCAACCCTGCCTGCCGACAGTGGGGTTAGAGAAAGGGCCTCAATCCTTCTAGTGAGCTTTTCATACATTGTTAATTCAGGCTCGTCACTTTTAACTTTTGAAATATCTACCTCAGGGTCACTGTCCTGGTCTAAGGTGAGATCAAATTTTGGAGGAGTATTTATGTTTTGATAATCGAGAGAGAGGGCAGCACCTTGACTTTCTAGCTCACTATCGGAATCTGATTCCAAATCAATGTCTACGGGTGCTGCTCTCCTGTCTAATGAAGCGCGGCCTCGACCTCGTGCCCTTAAAGCCATCCTCCCACCTTTTTGAGGTAATGTGCTTGGAGGTCTAAGGACAACAATATCAGAGTCGTCTTCACTACTCGATTGAATTATTTCTTGATTGATATTCTTATCTTTTTCTTTCTTTTGGTTGAATTTTTGTTCAACCATTTTCTCCTCAAATTTGATCTCTAATTTAGAACGGGACGAGGACCCTTTTGGTACAAAATATGCAGCATCTTCGTAGATCCCAATTTCTTGAATCGAGAATGATTGCAAATCACCCTTAATCACATGTTCAATGCCATCTCGTTGATACTTAATGCATTGGTGCAGGGTAGATGGAACCATTCTATATTCGTGAATCCAAGGTCTACCTAGAAGTGCGTTAAAGGACGTAGTTGAATCAATTATATGAAATTTAGCTTCAGTTTTTAAACCTCCTATTTCCAGGAGTAGAGTGATTGAACCTAAAGCTCTCTCATCCTTCTCGTTGAACCCACGAAGCACCAACCTGTCGGTTGAAAGCTTGCTAGTATCAACTCTGAGATAAGCAAGGGTCTTTATGTTCATCACGTTGACCGATGCACCCGGATCAACGAGGACTCTTGATAACTTGAAATTTCCCACATCTACAGTAATGTAGAGGGGACGATTGTGGTCAGCAGTTCTCAAGAGTAAATCTTCGTCTGAAAAGGTAACCCCAGGGACCTCTTTGAAGTAGAGAGCCTCACCCTCTGAAGTTGCAGCCAACTGTGTTAAGCAAATCTCGGGATCGAGAAGTGCTTTAATTAGAGACTCCCTCATTTCTTTGGAAAGAAGAAGGGCGTCATAAATACTTAATTTTGCTGGCAACTTCCTAAGGTGGGCTAGAACATTGTAATCAACCTTAGGAACGACAGACTCGAAACCCGGAGGAATTAAAGGGAATTCTGGTTGTTGAGGGGAATCCGGACTTAGATTTTCGAATGAAGGTTGCTTGCCTTTATCCTGAGGGGGCAACCTAGGGGGTAAGACTTTACCGCCACGGAGTTGCACCTGCTCGACATCTTCGGGCGGGCAAACTAGGGCAGTGTCTACACACACCATAGGTGTTGGATCATCATTTTCTGAAAGTGAGTCAGAATCTGAAAGTTCTATCAAGATAGGATTTCCTTGGAAATTAATCTGAGGGAAATCACTTTCTGATAAAGCTTCATATTCGACCTCTTCTTGAATAGTCGATTCGGGGAGGTCGGTTTGATTAACCTCAATATTCGTTTCATTAGGAGTTTGATTCAAAGCAGGAGAGTCATCAATTTGCATTTGAGATTCATGGTTAATCATCAAGACAGAAGTAGAAGGATGTTTTTTATTCATCTTCTGACCCTTCGCCTTTGATGGGGCAAAGTAAAAATCAGATAACAAAAGAGGGGAAAGGGTTTTAACACCACCATCCGCCATTCTAATACATCTCTCATCTACACACTTCCTCTCTACAAAATCAGATTTCTCTTCTTTCACATTTTTCTCAGTAGTTCCTAAGACTACTGGAGAGGGAAGTGGCTCAACATCCTTCTGCGAAGCGTCCAGGTCAACTTTCCACACCGGGGCCTGGGCTATCGTAGTCAGCTGTTGAGAAAGACGAAAAGACTTGTTAATCGACTTTTTAAGTGCCCGGGACAAAGCAATGTCCCAACCATCTTCAACAAAACAAGAGGAGTTAAGAGGATTACCTGAAATGGTCTTAATTGAAGCCTTTTCTGGATCGACCAAGTATTCCTTAGGTATTATGATGTTACCTTGGGTGTAGTTCCTCTCAAGCCAATCTTTGAACACAACGCAGTCCTCAAGAGGGTGACTAAGCATCCTGTGGTACGGGCAATACTTGGGATCATCTTTCTTGCTCTCATCCTCAGGCCTCCTAGCCTCTGGCAACTGAAAATCTGGTTTCTTTAACAGACTTCTGAAGATCTTCTTAACTGACTCCCTTTTAATTGGATAAGGCTTTGCCAATCTCTCTCTAAAAGGGATGAAAGAGGGATCTCTAGTATGTTGAGGAACTATCTGAAAGGGCTGCTTCTGAGGCGGCTGTGGTGGAAGTGGAGTGCTAGGCTGACTAACCACTGGCCTCTTTCCTTTATCTACTGCTGAGACCACAGCTTTCTTTTCAAATGTCTTCACCAGTTTTGGACCCTTCCTTTCCTCAGACTGCTCTCGTAAGAATGGCATCCTAGGAGCCTCTTCCTGCAAATTGCTAGCCTTATTAAGAAGTTTCTCAAAAGTTTTAATAGTGAAACCCTTCAGGAGAAAAGCAACATGACCGTGGATATTCTTCAACAGAATCTCCACAGCATGTTGTTCTTGCAACTGGGGTTCACACTTCATCGAGAGGTTTCGCCACCTCAAGATGTACTCAACTAGAGACTCTCCCGGCTTTTGCTTTTCAACCACGAGATCGCCCACAGTAGTGCGTTGTTGCGCTCCGGAAAATCTCTTAAGAAAGAGGTTTTCTAGGTCGCTAAAGGTTCTTACTGAACCGTTGGGCAGATCGGCGTACCATTCAAAAGCAATGCCGGACAGACTACTTACAAATTGGCGAAATAGTAGAGCATCTGACCCTCCTGCGTTGCAACAGCTTGCTCGGAAGTGGGCCAGATGCTGTCTCGGGTTTTCAATTCCGGTGAAAACTTTAAAAGTTGGTGGCACAAAGCCCTTTGGGTAAGGAACTAAGTCATATTCCTCGGGGTAGGGTCTACCCTTTGAAATAGACACAGTTCCTTGAGCATGGGCTAAGGCCTCCCTTACCTGGTCCTCAATTAACTGCTTGATATCCTTCTGAGGTGGGATCGGAGGAATGGTGGAAACTGCAGGGTGAACTGGAGGTGTCTCTACTGGACAAGGGAGAGTCACAATGGTGACTCGAGAGGTCTGGAATTAAGTTCTGCCCTTTTGGCCTTTTCTGTGAGCTCTCGAGCTGACTGGTGGATCACAAAAGACTCTTGCTGTGATTTGTCCAACTTCTCTTGCATTTCTCTAACTTGTGACATCATGCTAGCGAGCTGAGTCTCCAAGTTCTTTATATGTTCTTCATCTCTATCTTTCACAGACTCATCTGACTCTGACTCGACAACATGCGGATCATCATCTTTAACAAATCGGCGCTTGCTGGGCTCAGCTTCTTTATTGGATCCTCTAGTTTCAACCACATGAATGCCCCCAACATAATCATCTTCATCTCCAAGGAGATCATCCATATCAGGGTCGAAAGAAGCCGTTCCTTCTTTGTTCAACAAGATATTCCTTATTTCTTGAACTACCTCCTCGACCGGTCTATCCCCAATTGATTTAGGGTCAAGGGGTAAGTATCCTTTATACTCAGCCATATCAAACAACTCTTCAGAATCCATAAGGGCAATGATTTCTGTAAGTTTTGGATTAGGATCTGGTTGAGACTTTGTATCCGGTTCATCTTCCATCTCTAAATCCTGGTCAACTCTCTCCTCTTCGACTATCCCAAAACTGGTAGTCAGAAGAGTGGCATCCTCTACAGGGAGAGGGACATATTCCTCAGGAGAAGTAGGAGCTTGTAAAGTGATAGTTCCCACATCTGGTAAGGTAAGGTCCTCAGACACCTGACTAAGGGGCCTAGGAATGACACTCGAACTTTGGGGATCATCAACTGGGGTAACAGGAATGGTAACTATTGGATCCAGAATCAAACTGACCGCGGCAGGACTATCAACTGTAACAACTGGGGTATTAGCTTGAACATCCATCAACTCAACTGAACTCGGAGCGGGGTTGGCTGAAACTCGTTGGAGCTGCAGAATGAACTTAGAAGTTCTAGGAGGTGGTGGCAGACTCTCCAACTTGGTCCTCTTTGGCACATATCTCCTTTCAGGAGATTTAGGTCTTTTTCCTTTAAGGTCCACAGACTTTTGGACTTCAACCCCCTTTGGTTTGACAATCACTGAGGCCAATCTTACAGGTTTATGTGAGGGTACCGGGGGTCTACCAGTAGAGTGGCGGCCTCTCTCGGACCCAGTCAACACAATACCCTCTGTTTGAGAGGACAGAGGGCGTGGCACCCAGTGATATCCATCAACCAGTACCGAAGTAGCAGGCTGTCTAGCATACTTCTTATTCTTCCTAACGAATTGAGGGGTTAAATTCTTTGCTTCAGATACTTCTTCCTTCAGTACTTCTTTTTGGAAGCGATGCGAGATCACTCCCTTTAACTGTTTCACATATTCTTCTTTAGTTTGCCCAGTCTGTGCAGCGCAAGTATGAATTATATTTCTCAAAGTTCTTGTCTTTTGAAGGTGTTTTTCTTTCTGAGTCTTCTTGGTCGAATAGTCGACCGGGCATGGTGGAGAACGGGCTATCCTAGCTATCCTCTCCTCCCCTTGAGCTGAAGCCAAGGGGTAAAAGCGACTTCCCTTCAGGAGGGGAGAGGAAGCAGGAATAGGTAGCTCCTTAACAGCCTCAGGTTCTACTTGAGCCAAGGTCTTAAAGGGTAGAACTCTCTTAGCCTTAGAGATTTTCTTCCTAAGTCTCCTCAAGTAATTCTTCTTCTGATTTTTCGTGGTGAATCTAAGTCCAGAACTAGACCCTTCTTCAAAAACAGACTTAACTTCAGTGGAAGGCTCAACAACTGGTTCAGGCTGTTCCTGATCATCACTAACTACTGGCAAGGTGGGTGCAGATCCCACAATTAACTCAACTACTGGGGGAGTTTCCTTACTGGCATCCAGGCTCACAATCTGGTGTCCATCCATAGAGAGCTCTAGAGTATTGAATCCCATTCCAAAAATAACAGTGCTCCCTTGGTCATTAACAGTTGAGGACAACTCTCGGTCAAAAGAGAAAATCAATTGGCCAGCCATTTGAAATTTTCTGAAAGTTAAAGAAAATGATTGAAATTAGATTTTTTGAAAAGAATGGTAGAAAAGTATTTCATTGTTATTTTTTTGAAAGTATGACATATGTTGGCCCACGAGGGAGTCGTATGGGGTAACACATGACAACTTGGAGTTTGAGAAATAAAAATTTTTGAAAATTTTGAGAATTTGAAAAGGGGTTTTCTTACAGGTTCCAAAACACAACGGACAGAGTTTCCCCTTGCCCGAAGGCTTATGGAATTGTAAGAAAGCTCAAGTAAGGAGGAATAGTTTAACCCTCCCCACCCTTAAAAATCAAAGGGGAAGTGAGGGGGTTAAAACTAACAAGTTTTGGGATGAAATCAAAGATTTGCATCCTTTTCAATTTTAAGGATTTATATGTTGAACGAGAAATTTATCGAGCATAAATCCATAAAATTAAAAAAAGGATATCCAGAAATCTGATTTGACACTGTCGCCTCACAAGCTGAGCTGGGGCAGAAGGTCAAAATCAGAAGAGAAATCTAAATAAAATCAAACTTAGAGGTAAAACCTTTCTTTTAGTATTTTGTTATTATTTTAGATGTTGGCCACACTCACCCAAGGAAGAAATGGGCAAAGGGACCAACGGAAGAAAGGTAGTTAAGACTACCGATGAAACAAAATTTTGCCATTATTAAAGATGGAGAGAGAGATTTGTCCCACCGGGCGTGCCATTTTTTGTTGGTGGAATTTTGAAAACAGGTTTTTAAAAATATTAGTTTTCTTTGGGGATTTTAAGATTAAGGTTGAGTTCCAATTCTAAGGTCGAATCGACTCGTTAGAAAGAGTATATCACCCCGGAGGGCGAAAATAAACTTTCATAACGGTGTTCAGACTTAGAATTATGAAATCCATCTTGAATATTGTGAGCGGATGCTAAAGAGAAATTCATATGACTCCGAAGGGTCAAAATGAGGTTCAACTGAATATCCAATACAATATTCAAGAAGTGTGATCATTAGGTTCACATCCAAAGTCTTATCAAAGAAAGATGTATCTCCCCGAAGGGAGAAAATATCATTCGATAATAATTCTTTGAATATGATAATAATAATCACTAGTATTTTAAGTTTTCCCAAAGAAATCCAATTGAGTTTTGAAAAATCAATTTTTAAAATCAGGTGCGTATGTGGTTCTAAATCTCCTACGAGCGCAAGCCCTCGTAGTTAATTACATCGTAGGGAGATAAAATCCCCTCCGAAAACTCTCGATTGAAATAATGGCAGAATTTTGTTTAGAATTTCTAGGAGTGATATCAAAGTATGAATAGAATTATTGGAAAATCAAAAGGGAATGGATCAAAATTGAACAGTTATTAACGGAGTTAAAGAATGAGAGGTAGGACACACTTTGAGATTCCAGAACCATCCGGAAGTGTCTCAACTTAATCTAAGTGTTGGGCTTTATGTTTTGGACTGAAATGATATTTAATTAGAGTTGAGCATTTTATTAGAAATTTGGGATTAGATTCCCGAAGTTTGGGGTCTTATAATCAAAGATCTGCCCCGGATCCTAAATCTATTTTGGACACTGGACCACAGTCGTCCGATCCTAACTAATGCAGTGCAAGGTCTGGACTTACCCCGGCCTGGATTGGGGAGCCAGCTAACCACCTAATCGATTTAAAATACATGAGTCCGGTCTTTTTATGAAAGAGTGGTAGGGACGTTGTAATTAAAGCTTTGGGGAGGCGGGGCCGACATCTAGAGATTCTCCTAATTGGCCCCTTTGACTTATGTTGGGTGCTAAGATGCTAAGTACTATGAAATTAAAATTTTGACTCTTTTAATTTGTATCTAATGCAATGCATGCTGGTTAACGATCTCAAATCAAATATGCTTGAAATTTTTAAAAACAGGCTTATAAAATAATTTTTTAGAAGACTGGACTTCCCCAGGTCCGGCACCTCGTCCTCATAGGTCAGACTATCCGGACTCTACCCGCAGGCGGGGAAGGGTCTAAAATAAGGAAAGAAGAATGCAAAAATATGCATGCGACCCCGGGGTCGATCCCCGGCTAATTCCCTAGATTCGTTATCTTTCTATGTTATTTAGACTCACTAAAATTTTAGACTTTTAAAATTATGAGTAGAAAAGTTTCACTCCCTCACGAGTCTCACGTATCCAGGCGAAAACAAAGAGCGGCATGCAATCGCCAAAAAACTAGTAAAAACAAGTAATCCTAAAGGCAATCAAATCATCACATCAAATATAAATTAATTAATAAATGTCCATAGGCAGAATTGCCTTGCTTATTACAAACCAGAATATTACAGAAAGTAAAGTGGCCGGGCACCACTAACAACAACCCGGATTCTAAACCTAGTAATGACGCAAGTTCTTTTGAGTGGGATACTCTCAATCTTCAAATCTTCAAATCTTCAATCTCATTCTTCTTTGTACTCCTTTTCTTCAATCTTCTTGGAATCTTCGTAGTGGATTACCCAAATGGACAAGAGGGCACTTTCCTTTAAGGGGAAGGCCACTCTTTCCTCTTTGGGTAAGGAAGAGGTATGATCCAAATTTGGATTTCCAAATGGAAAAGGAGTGTTCCCCAAAGGGGTATCCTTTCCTCTTTGGAATCCAAGCTTTGGATCTATGTATCCCAACTCAAAATCAAACTTTCACAATACTTGACACTTGCACAAATTACATTGATATCAAAATAAAAATCTAGACTCACCTGCAGGGTTATCCTAAGCAATTAATATATAAAAAGCAGTTATTCCCAAGCAGTTGTATATGAGCATAAAAGAAAGTAAACACACTGGCCACGCTCTTTTTATGATTTGGGGGCTTTAGCAGCTGAAGCACCTGTGCAAAGAGTTTATAATATTTATGCATTTTTTGATTTGCCCCCTTTTTTATATTGCCCTGCATGAGCGTGGCCACCTGTAGAAAACTGTGTCAACATCCAGATCGTACCTAACCTAAGGGTAATCTAGTCGCCAAACACATCAATCCATCCACAGAGTACAGAAAAAGTAAGCAGACACAGCAAAGCAATTTCATCCACAACATGCAGTGAAAACTACGAAAAATCCGGCACACAGCAGTAAAGTAAACACCGGCCTATCCTAGATCTAGAGTTGGTTGTCCTAGCACATCATCTAAAGTGTGTGAGAAAGGTCGTGTGGCTGGGATAGATCCTAAAGTACGTGATTAATTAATGTTGTCTAAAAGTTTGGATTTGTTAAGGCTTAGAAGGGGATTTAAATTAAAATTTAAATATTAATGAATTAAGAATTTTAATTAAACATATTTTAAAAGTTAATTGATTACTACCTTTGTTTCACACCGAGGCCGTGAAGTTTATTTCACCTTCCTTGGGGCTAAGCTAATAGCCTCGTAGGCCTGGGTTACCCAGTAGCAATCGGGGTTAATTAAGTTATTTAAATTGGTTAGAATTAAAAGAGTGGATTAATATTAAAATGAGTTAATTACTGATTTTAAAAGCTTGATTAATTTAAGTTTGCCATTAATTGATTCGTGGCGTTGTGCCACCAGGCTCGAGGAACCAGCCTCCTTAGGACACTTAGCCCCGCAGCCCGGAGTAGTCCAGCCGATAAACCAAATTAATGTAGTTGAATTAGAGGTTTTAAGAGGTTACATAATTAATGATTAATCTATTTTAAAGTTTAGCACCCTTTAGAATCCATTCGTGGCGTTGTGCCACCAGGCTCGAGGAACCAGCCTCCTTAGGACACTTAGCCCCGCAGCCCGGAGTAGTCCAGCCAATAAACTTCATCTATAGGATGGTTGTTGTGTTTTAAAAGGTTTGTTGAATGTTTTAAGCATTAAACCAATATTTTCTGGAGTTTTAGAGTGATTTTGAATTTTATGAATTTTTTAGAATATTTTAATGATTTAATTAAGGGGTTGAAAATTGACTTTTTGCTTAAGCTCAAATTCTGGAATGCTTATATTTTATTAAAATACTAGACCTTACTACGATCAGTTAGACAGTAAGTACGTTGAAATCGGATTTTTCTACATTTTATTACAAAGGTTTGAAGTTTTGAACTAGTTTTGACTTAAAGTTGACCGATTTGTTGACTTTTTAAAATATTGCAAATTTATGGAATTTAATATTTTTAATAAATATTAGACATTACTATGAGTTGAATGCAAGTGAGTTTGGGTGATTTGGATTTTTCTAGAATTAGTTATGGATTATCGAAGTTTGGGCATTTTAATGAATTTTAGGAATTTCTTAATTAGAGGGCCCCTTTTGTGATTTTGCTTCAAACAAATTCCCAATCTCTTGAAAACACCTCCAAAGGTCAGAAATAACCTAAGGAGGGATCCCCAAGTGTTTGGGAGATTTTGAGATTTTTTAATTATTATTAATTAATTATCTTAATTAAACATTGATTTTCACTTAAAATTAAATTAGGGTTTAAATTGCTGTCAAATCAAGGGGCTTTCAATTATCATAGATTAAGGACTGAATTCTGGTCAGTTTGAGGGTTTATATGCAATTTTTGGATTTAAATTGGATTTATTACAATTTTGAGAAGTTTTAAAGGCTTAATTAAGGGTTTAAGACTTAGAAAATTAATTAGGGGACCTAATGACCTCAAAAATCAGTGAGAATTTCTCTAGGGGTTGAGGGTGTCACTAAGTTCAAATGTTCAAAGTTTCAACTCAAGGGAAAGTGAATCCTAATTATGGAAATTTTTCTAAGTTTTCTATAGATGAGTCCTTAATTATTGTCCTTAAATATGTCACTAATTTTGATGGGCTTGAATCAATGTTTGAACTAACCCTTATACTCAATACACAAGGCATGCATGAACCACATAAACACATTCAATACCTAAATCTAGGAGAGCCTTAGACTAAGTGGTGTGTGCACCTTAAGCATGCAATTAACTAATTAACATAATTAAGACAAAATTAGTGAATAATCAAGGAATGATTATCCACTAATCATCCCCATTAATTCCATTCAAACATGCTCAATCAACATTTAAGATCTCAAATGAAATCTTGAACACTTAAGGATTTACATATATATAGTTTCAAAATATATATTAAAATACATAAATATAAATGGATTTATATATATAAATAGAAATATATATTATAAAATAATTAAATATATCATTAAAATACATGTTAATGGGTTGAAGGATCCACTGATCTCCATAGAAGTTTGAAAATAATAAAAGATTTTCCTTATATTTTTTTAAATACTTAATATTTAATTAAATATAAAAAAAAGGTTAATAAGCTTCAATAATTCAAAATACCATCAAATCTATTCAAATAGTATTGAAAGTTTTTCTGGAGACCAGCCATGCACTCAACAACATGCATGCCAAATTTCAGATAAAAATGATTTATACATAATTAATTAAAAATAAAATACATATTTCTGTATTTCTTAAATTACTAATAAAATAATAACCAAAAGAGTTTGATTTTATTTTTAAAATAAACTAGATGAAATTCTGAAAATTTTGATATATTATACTTAATTTTTGGTTATATATTTGATTTACTGTAATTTTCCAAAGTTTCTATAATTAAAATCAATTAAAACACATTTTCCCTTAATTAAACGGCGGCGGTCAGACACGCGGCGCGCTGGGATTGGCGGGATCAAAACCGCGTGACGGCGGGGACACGCGTCGGCCGCTGGCCGCTTCACGCGGTTTTCACTTAACCACGTCAGCGGCTCTTGACAGCCATTGGATTAACCGCGGGTTCGATCTAACGGCTGAGATCAGATCCCGCGGTTTGATCTCACCAGGAGAAGATCAGACGGCGGAGCTTCGATCCCGTTGTTCCGAATGGACGGCCCTGATCTCGCCGGACGGCTGATCGAACGACAGATCGAAGGCGCAGTCGGATCAGACCGCGGAAGGGCTCGATCTGGACCGTTGATCAAACGATCAACGGTCCAGAAAACGTACACTCAACGGAAACCGTGAGTGACGCCCTAGAGAACGTATTTCGCCTCGTTCTTTCGATCGGATCGATCATTTCACTTGAAATTTTAAACGTAGACTTAAGGCATGAACAGAAATCGTGGGGAATAGTTTGTTTTAGCTAAAACCCTAAAAGCATAAAGCTAATTAGATCTAACTAATGTGAACTAGATCTAGGGTTTTAGGGAGTTATACCGTTAGATCTTCGAAATTTCTGGATTGATGAGCTTGTAGATTGTCCAAGTGAAGATTCCCAGCGAAAATCCAAGCTCGAACGCGTCTGGATCGGCTGCTATAGGCTTGGGACGGTCTAGGTGGTGGGTTCGCCGGAGAACTCGCCGCCGGTGACGTGCAACCACTTGGATTTTGTAGTGGGGAGGTAGAGGAAGCTCTGGAGATTCAAAACGAACTGGGGGCAGGGCTTGAGAGGGCTTGAGTAGTGAGAGATGATTAGGGTTAGAATGTTTTGCATTAAGCCCTTTTCCCCCTATTCAAACGCCCCCAGGCCAAACGGATGGCTGGGATTGACTCACCAGGTCCTTGGATGTTGCCAAGTGTCCCTGGGACAGCCAGAAGGCTGACCCAAAGGCTGGGCACGCCTCAATCCTATTGGGCGGCTTTGGGATGGGTGGAGGGGACATTGCCATTTAAGGCTAAACATGGCCGTGAGCCTGGTTAGGAGAGCTCCAAGTGAGCTTTAGGACATTAAGGGGTCGGGCTAAAGCAGCTTAAATCAAGGGAAAGGGGCTTAGCATGTGATAAAGCCTTCTAAAAGAGGTTTAAGCTTGGGTTTGACCAGGTTGACCAGTCAACTGGTCAATGGAGCTGATGTGGCATCCAAGCAGGTCATGGAGTCTCTCCAAGTGGCTGGATGGGTGTGGCTTGAGCTAGGTCCAATGGGTTGAAGGGTTTGACCATACAAATGGTCCCTTAAGCCTTGGGTTGACTGGTTGACCAGTCAACTCCATCAAGGGTTATGAAATTTTCAATTAGGTGATTCAAATGAGTTGATTAGGTAGATTGGAGGGTGGTTCCAAGAGCCATGTATGTCAAATAGATTAAGAAGGCTTAATGGACCTTTAATGGGCTTCTAGGCCAAAACTGATTGACTTGGTCAACCAGTTGGGTTCAAGGGCTAGAAATGGGTTCAACAAATTCAGAATGTCATCCTGAGTCTATTGGATATGGTCCCAGGGTTTGGAGGGGTCGATTTGGTCAAAATCACCATTTGAGCCCTTAAGGGCTTGTTTGGTCAACCTAGGTTGACTTGGTCAACCTAGGTTGACTTGGTCAACCAGGTTGACCCAGGGTCTGGGTTTGGGCTCAACAGGTTTGAAATGATATTTGGAGAACATTGAGGGTAGTTCCTGGGTCTGGGGAGGTCAAATTGATCAAAATCTCTATTTGAGTCCCTAAGGGCCTGTTTGGTCAACCTGGGTTGACTTGGTCAACCAGGTTGACCCAGGGTCTGGGTTTGGGCTCAACAGGTTTGAAATGATATTTTAAGGTTAATGGAAGTGGTTGGATGGCCTAAAGAGGTCATTTGGGTCAAAACACATGTTTGGACCCTTAAAGGGCCCCTTGGGTCAAACCAGTTGACTTGGTCAACCAGGTTGACTCAAGGGTTGGAAATGGGTTCAAAAGATTTGAAATGACATTTGAAATTTGTCAAAGGTGGTTTCATCCCATTTGGAGCTCATTTGGTTTGAAATCCCCATTTGAGCCCCATAGGGGTGTTTTGGTCAATTTTGACCTATTGGTCAACTATGGTCAAAAATGGGTCTGAAAAATGCAGTTTACTGCTCAATGGGTTAAATTCAAAGGTCTGGAAGTGATTGGAGGCTTGGATAAGGGTTCCAAGGTCAAGATCTCAAAGGGGTTAGGCTCAATGGCATAGGCTGTAAATATTTGAAGGTTTTACACCCTTTGAATTTTAATTCAAATTCTGGGGTTAGAGACCTCAGAATGAGCTCAAAATTGGAGGGTAGCCTTTAGAGACATGTCTTATCACTTTGCAAGTGATAGACCCTGAATCAGAGGCCATTTGACTGGGTTTTGAGATGTTTGAAAAATCTCTAAAAAGGGTGTTTAGGACAGGGCTTTAAAAGTTTGAATTTGAGTTTAGACTTCTGGATTTGGATTTGATTTGAAGTTTAAATTAATTTGGACTTGAATTGGATGGAGTTTGAGATTCAAATTGGTTACAGGCAGGAATCAAATTGAAATTGGAGTGGATTAAATATAGGAATTGATTTAAAATTGAGATTGATCAAGGGTGGAGATTGATTTGAAATTGAAGTGGTTTTGAGATCTAGGAGAGTTCTGAGATCTAGGATTTAAAGGGATCCTGGGCTCTAGAATAGGCTCTAAGGTCTTGGATCTAGAAGGATCCTAAGGTCTAGAGTGGATCCTAGGGTCTAGGATTAAATCTGGCTTCTGGATGGGTCTTAGTGACCTCATACAAAAATGAGGTCAACACCATTCTAGGCCACCAAAAAGAGAACAACAGGTAAAATAGCATCCAAGGGATAAACAACCATCTGATAGAAATAACCCATCCAACAACAATAGCAACATAACAAGAAAACCCAGCCGGAACCACACGATTACCTCCAACACCCTAAAAATAGAAGATAGGAGAGCAACCATGGGACAGACCATAACATGGGTTATCCAAAATCTCAAAAATAATATACACATTAGACCACTAATAACAAAGGAACAACAAGAAAAATAGTAACCACCTATAGGAAACAAACCAATCAACAATAACACCATTATAATAAGAAAACCCAGGCAGAACCCCACGATTACCCCCAACACCACAAAAAATGAAGGTACAAGAGCAACAATGGGACAGATCATCAACATTATTACTAGTGAAATCATAGCTCAAGTCTAAATTTATAAAGATAGTAGCTAAACATGAAAACACAGATTTATGCTAACAACAGATAATAAGAAAATGTAAAAAGGAATCTAAGAAACGAAAGACAAGATACACATAACCCTAGAGAATGGAGAAAATCTCAGCTAACAACATTAAAAAACCAGTCCCAATGTCCATCCAACCAACAATAGGGACAAAAACCCTCTAGCAAGAATCACAATAGAGTAGCCAGGAACCAAAGCCATGATGGTGAAACTCCTTCACATCATAGATAGTCCAGCCATCATAAAATATGCTCCAGATGGAATAAGGTAAGACCAGGACACCCCAGTAATCCATTAGGTGAAACCGAGAGTCCTAGACAGACCAAAATACCAAGCAAACATAGAACTAGAGAAAGTAAACCAACCAAAGCAACAACGAAGAAAAGAACCAGCTATGAACTAACATAAGGAAAACCAAACACATCAAGATTAAGCAAGCCATGAAGCGGAACATGAATAGTGGACCAAATAAAATAAGAGAAATAGTCAAGACTATAACCCCACATAGCTAGCAAAGAAGCACATGTATTACCTTTCATGCTAACATGGTGAAAGGAGAAGCTCAAAAATAGCAGTAGCTTTTTAATTTCTCTAACTTGATAGAAGAGACTCAGGGTACAACACAAATCCTCATCCGCTTGAAAAGGTTGAAAATTAAAACTAGAATTAACTTCAATATACAAGTTAGTTAAGTTATGAGGGATGCACAACTGAATACCATAGAAAATGACCATAGTTATATCAGTAAAATAGTTACCATTATGAACCG
>CM028350.1:5357488-5374762 GCA_016618105.1 Dendrobium huoshanense | reverse complement strand
GAGAGTCATCAATTTGCATTTGAGATTCATGGTTAATCATCAAGACAGAAGTAGAAGGATGTTTTTTATTCATCTTCTGACCCTTCGCCTTTGATGGGGCAAAGTAAAAGTCAGATAACAAAAGAGGGGAAAGGGTTTTAACACCACCATCCGCCATTCTAATACATCTCTCATCTACACACTTCCTCTCTACAAAATCAGATTTCTCTTCTTTCACATTTTTCTCAGTAGTTCCTAAGACTACTGGAGAGGGAAGTGGCTCAACATCCTTCTGCGAAGCGTCCAGGTCAACTTTCCACACCGGGGCCTGGGCTATCGTAGTCAGCTGTTGAGAAAGACGAAAAGACTTGTTAATCGACTTTTTAAGTGCCCGGGACAAAGCAATGTCCCAACCATCTTCAACAAAACAAGAAGAGTTAAGAGGATTACCTGAAATGGTCTTAATTGAAGCCTTTTCTGGATCGACCAAGTATTCCTTAGGTATTATGATGTTACCTTGGGTGTAGTTCCTCTCAAGCCAATCTTTGAACACAACGCAGTCCTCAAGAGGGTGACTAAGCATCCTGTGGTACGGGCAATACTTGGGATCATCTTTCTTGCTCTCATCCTCAGGCCTCCTAGCCTCTGGCAACTGAAAATCTGGTTTCTTTAACAGACTTCTGAAGATCTTCTTAACTGACTCCCTTTTAAATGGATAAGGCTTTGCCAATCTCTCTCTAAAAGGGATGAAAGAGGGATCTCTAGTATGTTGAGGAACTATCTGAAAGGGCTGCTTCTGAGGCGGCTGTGGTGGAAGTGGAGTGCTAGGCTGACTAACCACTGGCCTCTTTCCTTTATCTACTGCTGAGACCACAGCTTTCTTTTCAAATGTCTTCACCAGTTTTGGACCCTTCCTTTCCTCAGACTGCTCTCGTAAGAATGGCATCCTAGGAGCCTCTTCCTGCAAATTGCTAGCCTTATTAAGAAGTTTCTCAAAAGTTTTAATAGTGAAACCCTTCAGGAGAAAAGCAACAGGACCGTGGATATTCTTCAACAGAATCTCCACAGCATGTTGTTCTTGCAACTGGGGTTCACACTTCATCGAGAGGTTTCGCCACCTCAAGATGTACTCAACTAGAGACTCTCCCGGCTTTTGCTTTTCAACCACGAGATCGCCCACAGTAGTGCGTTGTTGCGCTCCAGAAAATCTCTTAAGAAAGAGGTTTTCTAGGTCGCTAAAGGTTCTTACTGAACCGTTGGGCAGATCGGCGTACCATTCAAAAGCAATGCCGGACAGACTACTTACAAATTGGCGAAATAGTAGAGCATCTGACCCTCCTGCGTTGCAACAGCTTGCTCGGAAGTGGGCCAGATGCTGTCTCGGATTTTCAATTCCGGTGAAAACTTTAAAAGTTGGTGGCACAAAGCCCTTTGGGTAAGGAACTAAGTCATATTCCTCGGGGTAGGGTCTACCCTTTGAAATAGACACAGTTCCTTGAGCATGGGCTAAGGCCTCCCTTACCTGGTCCTCAATTAATTGCTTGATATCCTTCTGAGGTGGGATTGAAGGAATGGAGGAGACTACAGGGGGAACTGGAGGTGTCTCTACTGGACAAGGGAGAGTCACAGGTGGTGACTCGAGAGGTCTGGAATTAAGTTCTGCCCTTTTGGCCTTTTCTGTGAGCTCTCGAGCTGACTGGTGGATCACAAAAGACTCTTGCTGTGATTTGTCCAACTTCTCTTGCATTTCTCTAACTTGTGACATCATGCTAGCGAGCTGAGTCTCCAAGTTTTTTATATGTTCTTCATCTCTATCTTTCACAGACTCATCTGACTCTGACTCAACAGCATGCGGATCATCATCTTTAACAAATCGGCGTTTGCTGGGCTCAGCTTCTTTATTAGATCCTCTAGTTTCAACCACATGAATGCCCCCAACATAATCATCTTCATCTCCAAGGAGATCATCCATATCAGGGTCGAAAGAAGCCGTTCCTTCTTTGTTCAACAAGATATTCCTTATTTCTTGAACTACCTCCTCGACCGGTCTATCCCCAATTGATTTAGGGTCAAGGGGTAAGTATCCTTTATACTCAGCCATATCAAACAACTCTTCAGAATCCATAAGGGCAATGATTTCTGTAAGTTTTGGATTAGGATCTGGTTGAGACTTTGTATCCGGTTCATCTTCCATCTCTAAATCCTGGTCAACTCTCTCCTCTTCGACTATCCCAAAACTGGTAGTCAGAAGAGTGGCATCCTCTACAGGGAGAGGGACATATTCCTCAGGAGAAGTAGGAGCTTGTAAAGTGATAGTTCCCACATCTGGTAAGGTAAGGTCCTCAGACACCTGACTAAGGGGCCTAGGAATGACACTCGAACTTTGGGGATCATCAACTGGGGTAGCAGGAATGGTAACTATTGGATCCGGAATCAAACTGACCGCGGCAGGACTATCAACTGTAACAACTGGGGTACTAGCCTGAACATCCATCAATTCAACTGAACTCGGAGCGGGGTTGGCTGAAACTCGTTGGAGCTGCAGAATGAACTTAGAAGTTCTAGGAGGTGGTGGCAGACTCTCCAACTTGGTCCTCTTTGGCACATATCTCCTTTCAGGAGATTTAGGTCTTTTTCCTTTAAGGTCCACAGACTTTTGGACTTCAACCCCCTTTGGTTTGACAATCACTGAGGCCAATCTTACAGGTTTATGTGAGGGTACCGGGGGTCTACCAGTAGAGTGGCGGCCTCTCTCGGACCCAGTCAACACAATACCCTCTGTTTGAGAGGACAGAGGGCGTGGCACCCAGTGATATCCATCAACCAGTACCGAAGTAGCAGGCTGTCTAGCATACTTCTTATTCTTCCTAACGAATTGAGGGGTTAAATTCTTTGCTTCAGATACTTCTTCCTTCAACACTTCTTTTTGGAAGCGATGTGAGATCACTCCCTTTAACTGTTTCACATATTCCTCTTTAGTTTGTCCAGTCTGTGCAGCGCAGGTATGAATTATATTTCTCAAAGTTCTTGTCTTTTGAAGGTGTTTTTCTTTCTGAGTCTTCTTGGTCGAGTAGTCGACCGGGCATGGTGGAGAACGGGCTATCCTAGCTATCCTCTCCTCCCCTTGAGCTGAAGCCAAGGGGTAAAAGCGACTTCCCTTCAGGAGGGGAGAGGAAGCAGGAATAGGTAGCTCCTCAACAGCCTCAGGTTCTACTTGAGCCAAGGTCTTAAAGGGTAGAACTCTCTTAGCCTTAGAGATTTTCTTTCTAAGTCTCCTCAAGTAATTCTTCTTCTGATTCTTCGTGGTGAATCTAAGTCCAGAACTAGACCCTTCTTCAAAAACAGACTTAATTTCAATGGAAGGCTCAACAATTGGTTCAGGTTGTTTCTGATCATCACTGACCACTGGCAAGGTGGGTGCAGATCCCACAATTAACTCAACTACTGGGGGAGTTTCCTTACTGGCATCCAGGTTCACAATCTGGTGTCCATCCATAGAGAGCTCTAGAGTACTGAATCCCATTCCAAAAATAACAGTGCTCCCTTGGTCATTAACAGTTGAGGACAACTCTCGGTCAAAAGAGAAAATCAGTTGGCCAGCCATTTGAAATTTTCTGAAAGTTAAAGAAAATGATTGAAATTAGATCTTTTGAAAAGAGTAGTAAAAAGTATTTTATTATTATTATTATTTTTTTGAAAGTATGACATATATTGGCCCACGAGGAAATCGTATGGGGTAACATATGTCAACTTGGAGTTTAAGAAAATTTTTTGAAGAAATTTTGAGAATTTGAAATGGGTTCTCTTACAAGTTCCAAAACACAACGGACAGAGTTTCCCCTTGCCCGAAGGCTTATGGAATTGTGAGAAAGCCCAAGTAGAGAGGAATAGTTTAACCCTCCCCACCCTTAGAAGTCAAAGGGGAAATGAGGGGGTTAAAACTAACAAGTTTGGAATGAAATCAAAATTTTGAATGCTTTTCAATTTTAAGGATTTATATGTTGAACAGAAAAAAAATTTATCGACCATAAATCCATAAAATTAAAAAAGATATCCAGAGATCTGATTTGACACTGTCGCCTCACAGGCTGTGCTGGGGCAGAAGGTCAAAATCAGAACGAAAAGCCAAACTTAGAGGTGAAACCTCTCTTTTAGTATTTTGTTATTATTTTAGATGTTGGCCACACTTACCCAAGGAAGAAATGGGCAAAGGGACCAACGGAAGAAAGGTAGTTAAGACTACCGATGAAACAAAATTTTGCCATTATTAAAGATGGAGAGAGAGATTTGTCCCACCGGGCGTGCCATTTTTTTGTTGGTGGAATTTTGGAAAACAGGTTTTGAAAAATATTAGTTTTCTTTGGGGATTTTAAGATTAAGGTTGAGTTCTAATTCCAAGGTCGAATCGACTCGTTAGAAAGAGTATATCACCCCGAAGGACGAAAATAAGCTTTCATAACGGTGTTCAGACTTAGAATTATGTAAACTCATCTTGAATGTTATGATCGGGTTCTAAGGAGAACTCTATATGGCCCCGAAGGGACACAATATAGTTCAACTAAGTACCCAATTACAATATTCAAGAGACATGATCATCGCGTTCGCATCCAAAGCCTTATCGAAGAAGGATGTATCTCCCCAAAGGGAAATGACGCCATTCTGCAATAATTCTTCTAATGCGACCACGGTGATCATTATTTAACTTTTCCCAAAGAAATCTAATGAAGTTTTAGAAATTGAATTTTCTTTAAAACCAGGTGTGTGTGGGGTTCCAAATCTCCTACGAGCGCAAGCCCTCGTAGTTAATTACATCGTAGGGAGATAAAATCTCCTACGAAAACTCTCGATTAAAATAATGGCAGAATTTTGTTTAGAATTTCTAGGAGTGATATCAAAGTATGAATAGAATTATTGGAAAATCAAAAGGGAATGGATCAAAATTGAGCAGTTATTAACGGAGTTAAAGGAGGAGAGGTAGGGGACACCTTAAGATTCCAGAACCATCCGGAAGTGTCCCAACTTAATCTAAGTGTTGGGCTTTATTTTTTGGATTGAAATGATATTTAATTAGAGTTGAGCATTTTATTAGAAATTTGGGACTATATTCCCGAAGTTTGGGGTCTTATAATCAAAGATCTGCCCCGGATCCTAAATCTATTTTGGACACTGGACCACAGTCGTCCGATCCTAACTAATGCAGTGCAAAACCTGGACTTACCCCGGCCTGGATTGGGGAGCCAGCTAACCACCTAGTCGATTTAAAAGAAATGAAGTCCGGTCTTTTTATGAAAGAGTGGTAGGGACGTTGTAATTAAAGTTTTGGGGAGGCGGGGCCGACATCTAGGGATTTTCCTAATTGGCCCCTTTGACTTATGTTGGGTGCTAAAATGCTAAGGACTATGAAATTAAAATTTTGACTCTTTAATTTGTATCTAATGCAATGCGTGCTGGTTAACAACCTCAAATCAAATATGCTTGAAATTTTTTAAAAACAGGCTTATAAAATAATTTTTTAGAAGACTGGACTTCCCCAGGTCCGGCACCTCGTCCTCATAGGTCAGACTATCCGGACTCTACCCGCAGGCGGGGAAGGGTCTAAAACAAGGAAAGAGTAATGCAGAAATATGCATGCGACCCCGGGGTCGATCCCCGGCTAATTCCCTAGATTCGTTATCTTTCTACATTATTTAGACTCACTAAAATTTTAGACTTTTAAGATTATGAGTATAAAAATTTCACACCCTCACGAGCCTCGCGTATCCAGGCGAAAACAAAGAGCGGCATGCAATCGCCAAAAAACTAGTAAAAACAAGTAATCCTAAAGGCAATCAAATCATCAAATCAAATATAAATTAATTAATAAATGTCCATAGGCAGAATTGCCTTGCTTATTACAAACCAGAATATTACAGAAAGTAAAGTGGCCGGGCACCACTGACAACAACCCGGATTCTAAGCCTAGTAATGACGCAAGTTATTTTGAGTGGGATACTCTCAATCTTCAAATCTTCAAATCTTCAATTTCATTCTTCTTTGGACTCCTTTTCTTCAATCTTCTTGGAATCTTCGTAGTGGATTACCCAAATGGACAAGAGGGCACTTCCCTCTAAGGGGAAGGCCACTCTTTCCTCTTTGGGTAAGGAAGAGGTATGATCCAAATTTGGATTTCCAAATGGAAAAGGAGTGTTCCCCAAAGGGGTATCCTTTCCTTTTTGGAATCCAAGCTTTGGATCTATGTATCCCAACTCAAACTTAACTTTCACAACACTTAACAATTATACAAATTACATTTATATCAAAATAAAAATCTAGACTCACCTGCAGGGTTATCCTAAGCAATTAATATATAAAAAACAGTTATTCCCAAGCAGTTGTATATGAGCAGAAAAGAAAGTAAACACACTGGCCACGCTCTTTTTATTTGGGGGCTTTAGCAGCTGAAACACCTGTGCAAAGAGTTTATAATATTTATGCATTTTTTTATTTGCCCCCTTTTTATATTGCCCTGCATGAGCGTGGCCACCTGCAGAAAACTGTGTCAACATCCAGATCGTACCTAACCTAAGGGTAATCTAGTCGCCAAACACATCAATCCATCCACAAAGTACAGAAAAAGTGAGCAGACACAACAAAGCAATTTCATCCACATCATGCAATGAAAACTACGAAAAATCCGGCACACAGCAATAAAGTAAACACCGGCCTAACCTAGATCTAGAGTTGGTTGTCCTAGCACATCATCTAAAGTGTGTGAGAAAGGTCGTGTGGCTGGGATAGATCCTAAAGTGGGTGATTAGTTAAAGTTGTCTAAAAGTTTGGATTTGTTAAGGCTTAGAAGGGGATTTAAATTAAAATTTAAATATTAATGAATTAAGAATTTTAATTAAACATATTTTAAAAGTTAATTGATTGCTACCTTTGTTTCACACCGAGGCCGTGAAGTTTATTTCACCTTCCTTGGGGCTAAGCTAATAGCCTCGTAGGCCTGGGTTACCCAGTAGCAATCGGGGTTGATCAAGTTATTTAAATTGGTTAGAATTAAAAAAAAAAAGGTGGATTAATATTAAAATGAGTTAGTTACTGATTTTAAAAGCTTGATTAATTTAAGTTTGCCATTAATTGATTCGTGGCGTTGTGCCACCAGGCTCGAGGAACCAGCCTCCTTAGGACACTTAGCCCCGCAGCCCGGAGTAGTCCAGCCGATAAACCAAATTAATGTAATTGAATTAGGGATTTTTAAAATGTTAAATAGTTAAAGATTAATCTATTTTAAGATTTAACACCCCTTAGAATCCATTCGTGGCGTTGTGCCACCAGGCTCGAGGAACCAGCCTCCTTAGGACACTTAGCCCCGCAGCCCGGAGTAGTCCAGCCGATAAACTTCAACTTTAGGGTGGTTGTTGTGTTTTAAAGGATTTGTTAAATGTTTTAAGCATTAAACCAATATTTTCTGAGGTTTTAGAATAATTTTGGGTTTTAAGAATATTTTAGAATATTTTAATGATTTAATTAAGGGGTTGAAAATTGACTTTTTGATTAAGCTCAAATTCTGGAATGCTTATATTTTATTAAAATACTAGACCTTACTACGATCAGTTAGAAGGTAAGTACGTTAAAATCGGATTTTTCTACATTTTATTACAAAGGTTTGAAGTCTTGAACTAGTTTTAACTACGGTTTGACCAATTTGTTGACTCTTTAAAATATTGCAAATTTCTGAAATTTAATATTTTTAATAAATATTAGACATCACTATGAGTTGAATGCAAGTGAGTTTGGGTGATTTGGATTTTATTTGAATTAGTTATGAATTATCGAAGTTTGTACATTTTAATGAATTTTAGGGATTTCTAAATTAGAGGGCCCCTCTTGTGATTTTGCTTCAAACAAATTCCCAATCTCTTGAAAACACCTCCAAAGGTCAGGAACAACCTAAGGAGGGATCCCCAAGTGTTTGGGAGATTTTTGGATTTTTATATTATTATTAATTAATTATCTTAATTAAATATTGGTTTTCACTTAAAATTAAATTAGGGTTTAAATTGCTGTCAAATCAAGGGGCTTTCAATTATCACAGATTAAGGACTGAATTCTGGTCAGTTTAAGGGTTTATATGTAATTTTTGGATTTAAAATGGATTTGTTACAATTTTAGAAGTTTTAAAGGCTTAATTAAGGGTTTAAGACTTAGAAATTTAATTAGGGGACCTAATGATCTCAAAAATCAGTGAAAATTTCCCTAGGGGTTGAGGGTGTCACTAAGTTCAAATGTTCAAAGTTTCAACTCAAGGGAAAGTGAATCCTAATTATGGAAATTTTTCTAAGTTTGCTATACATGAGTCCTTAATTATTGTCCTTAGATATGTCACTAATTTTGATGGGCTTGAATCAATGTTTGAACTAACCCTCATACTCAATACATAAGGCATGCATGAATCACATAAACACATTCAACACCTAAATCTAGGAGAGCCTTAGACTAAGTGGTGTGTGTTTCCTAAACATGTAAGGATTAATTAGCATAATTAGTTAAACTTATGATTAGTGAATAGTCAAGAAATGATTATCCACCAATCATCCCCATTATTTCCATTCATATACTTAACTCATGTTTAAAATTGCAAAGGAGATCTCTTAAACCATAAAAGATTTAAATATAACTAATTTTAAAGTAGGTTTTAAAATAATATAAATACATATATATATATATATATATATATATATATATATATATATATATATATATATATATATATATATATATATATATATATATATATATATATATATATATATATAAATGTATTTATTTTGCACATTTGATAACTATCAAAACATAGCTCAAATAAATACATAAAATTTTCTGGAAATCAGTCACATTCTTAAAAATATTCAAGCCAAATTTCAAATAAAATTATCCAATTTATATGTAATTAAAAATAAAATAAGTTTTTCTGTATTTCTTAAATTACCAGTAAAATAATAGTCAAAATAAACTGATTTTATTTTTAAAATAAACTAGATGAAATTCTGAAAAGTTTGATATATTATACTCATTTTTTGGTTCTGTATTTAATTTACTATGATTTGTTTAAGTTTCAGTAATTAAAACTAATTAAAATTCATTTTCCTTAATCAAATGGCGGCGGTCAGACACGCGGCACGCTGGGATTGGCGGGATCGAAACCGCGCGACGGCGGGGACACGCGTCGGCCGCTGGCCGCTTCACGCGGTTTTCACTTAACCACGTCAGCGGCGCGTGACAACCGTTGGATTAACCGCGGGTTTGATCCAACGGATGAGATCAGATCCCGCGGTTTGATCTCCCCAGGAGAAGATCAAACGGTGGAGATTCGATCCCGCCGTTCCTAATGGACGGCCCTGATCCCGCCGGTCGATCGCTCGAACGCTAAACCGAATACACGGTCGAACCAAAGCGCGGAACGGCAAGATCCAGACCGTTGATCGCGTGATCAACGGTCTAGAAAACGTACATCTGCAGCGAACTGCGAATGTCGCCCTAGGATCCATTTTTTGGTTCGTTCTCCCGATCGGGTGGACCAAATCACTTGAAATTTTAAACACGGAGAGCAGGCATGAACAGAAATAGTGGGGAAGGATTCGTTTTAGCTAAAACCCTAAAGACATAAAACTATTTAGATTTAACTAATGTGACCTAGATCTAGGGTTTTAGGGAGTTATACCGTTAGATCTTCGAAATTTCTGGATGGTTGAGCTTGTAGATTGTCCAAGTGAAGATTCCCAGCGAAAATCCAAGCTCGAACGCGTCTAGATCGGTTGCTATGGGCTTGGGACGGTCTAGGTGGTGGTTTCGCCGGAGAACTCGCCGCCGGTGACGTGCAACCACTTGGATTTTGTAGTGGGAAGGTAGAGGAGGCCCTGGAGATTCAAAACGAACTGAGAGTTCGGTCTGGGAGGCTAGGGTTAGTGAGAGAGGCTGCTTTGATCAATGATGCTCAAAAGTTGCCTTTCTCCCTATTCAAACGAGCTGGGCTAGATTGGATGGCTAGGATTGATGGAGGAGCTCCCTAGATGGTGCCACATGTCCCTGGGACAGCTAGAAGGCTGCCTCAAAGGCTGGCCAAGCCTTGCCTCCATTGGGTGGACTTGGGACAAGTGGGGGGGCCATTGCCATTTTAGGCTAAACCAGGCCCTGAGCTTGGTTAGGAGAGCTCCAAGTGAGCTTTAGGACATTAAGGGGTCGGCCTTGGGGAGTTAAATCAGGGAAAAAGGTCTAAAAGGTTGATTAAGACCTTTTAAAAGGGTTTAAGCCCTTGGTTTGACTAAATTGACCAGTCAACTGGTCAATGGAGCTGATGTGGCATCCAAGCAGGTCATGGAGTCCTTCTAAGTGGCTGGATGGGTGTGGCTTGAGCTAGGTCCAATGGGTTGAAAGTTTTGACCATATAAATGGTCACTTAAGCCTTGAGTTGACTGGTTGACCAGTCAACTCCATCAAGGGTTATGAAATTTTCAATTAGGTGATTCAAATGAGTTGATTAGGTGGATTGGAGGGTGGTTCCAAGAGCCATGTATGTCAAATAGATTAAGAAGGCTTAATGGGCCTTTAATGGGCTTCTAGGCCAAAACTGGTTGACTTGGTCAACCAGTTGGGTTCAAGGGCTAGAAATGGGTTCAACAAATTCAGAACGTCATCCTGAGTCTATTGGATGTGGTCCCAGGGTTTGGAGGGGTCGATTTGGTCAAAATCACCATTTGAGCCCTTAAGGGCCTGTTTGGTCAACCTGGGTTGACTTGGTCAACCAGGTTGACCCAGGGTCTGGGTTTGGGCTCAACAGGTTTGAAATGATATTTTAAGGTTAATGGAAGTGGTTGGATGGCCTAAAGAGGTCATTTGGGTCAAAACACATGTTTGGACCCTTAAAGGGCCCCTTGGGTCAAACCAGTTGACTTGGTCAACCAGGTTGACTCAAGGGTTGGAAATGGATTCAAAAGATTTGAAATGGCATTTGAAATTTGTTAAAGGTGGTTGCATCCCATTTGGAGCTCATTTGGTTTGAAATCCCCATTTGAGCCCCATAGGGGTATTTTGGTCAATTTTGACCTATTGGTCAACTATGGTCAAAAATGGGTCTGAAAAATGCAGTTTACTGCTCAATGGGTTAAATTCAAAGGTCTGGAAGTGATTGGAGGCTTGGATAAGGGTTCCAAGGTCAAAATCTCAAAAGGGTTATGCTCAGTGGCATAGGCTGTAAATATTTGAAGGTTTTACAGCCTTTGAATTTTAATTCAGATTCTGGGGTTAGAGACCTCAGAATGAGCTCAAAATTGGAGGGTAGCCTTTAGAGACATGTCTTATCACTTTGCAAGTGATAGACCCTGAATCAGAGGCCATTTGACTGGGTTTTGAGATGTTTGAAAAATCTCTGAAAAGGGTGTTTAGGACATGGCCTTAAAGGTTTGAATTTGAGTTTAGATTTCTGGATTTGGATTTGATTTGAAGTTTAAATTAATTTGGACTTGAATTGGGTGGAGTTTGAGATTCAAATTGGTCACAGGTAGGAATCAAATTGAAATTGGAGTGGATTAAATATAGGAATTGATTTAAAATTGAGATTGATCAAGGGTGGAGATTGATTTGAAATTGAAGTGGTTTTGAGATCTAGGAGAGTTCTAAGATCTAGGATTTAAAGGGATCCTAGGCTCTAGAATAGGCTCTAAGGTCTAGTTCTAGGAAAGATCCTAAGGTCTAGAGTGGATCCTAGGGTCTAGGATTAAATTTAGAATCTGGAAGGGTCTTAGTGACCTCATACAAAAATGAGGTCAACAAAAAGTTTCCTCAAAATCAATTCCTTCAATTTGATTATACCCCTTAGCTACTAATCTAGCCTTATTTCTAATGAATACTCCTGAGTCATTCATTTTATTTTTGAACACCCACTTGGTTCCAACAACACTTTGATCTTTTCGCCTTGTAGTTAGTTCCCAAACTTTATTTCTTACAAATTGATTTAACTCTTCTTGCATGGCCAATATCCAAAATTCATCTAAAAGTGCTTGATCAATGTTAGTGGGTTCAATAGTTGAAATAAAGGCTGAATGATTGACTTCCTTATTTAATCCACGCCTAGTTCTAACTCCCTCACTTGGTTCACCTATAATCAATTCCTTTGGGTGGTTTTTAGAAAATCTCAAATCTCTAGGCAAAGGGTCTTCTCTTTCTAAATTTTCTTCCACATTTTCTTCCAAATTTAATCTATCAATCTTTTGGGAGTTTTCTTCAATTTCTTCTTCAACAACATTTGGCTCTTCCATGTTTCCATTTTCATCAAATACAACATGTGTGGTTTCTTCAATGACTAAAGTTCTTTTGTTGAATACTCTATAAGATTTTCCAACATTTGAATATCCAACAAAAATTCCTTCATCTGATTTTGGATCAAATTTTTCTAAGGCAGATTTTCCATTATTATGTATGAACACCTTGCAACCAAATACATGCAAATGAGACAAATTTGGTGTTCTTCCTTTTAGCAACTCATAGGGTGTTTTATTCAAATTTGATCTCACATTCACCTTATTCAGAACATAGCATGCAGTGCTAACCGCCTCAGCCCAAAAATATCTAGGAAGTGAGTATTCTGCTAACATTGCTCGGGCGGCTTCTATTAATGTTCTATTTTTTCTTTCAACTACTCCATTTTGTTGAGGAGCTCTAGGTGCAGAAAAATTGTGATCAATCCCCTTTTATTTACAGAAATCTTCAAATCTTTCATTTTCAAATTCTCCTCCATGATCACTTTGTATAGAAATTATTTCACATCCTAGTTTTCTTTGTATCCAGGTTGAAAAATTTCTGAATTCCTCAAATGATTCACTCTTATGAAAAAGAAATTTAACCCAGGTGAATCTTAAAAAATCATCTACTATAACAAATCCATATACCTTTCCTCCTAGACTTACAGTGCTTATAGGTCCAAAAAGATCCATGTTTAGAATTTCTAAAGGTTTACTGGTCCTAAGATCTTTATTGGACTTAAAAGAGGACTTCACTTGTTTTTCTAATTGACATGCATCACATAGGTGGTCCTTGGTAAAGTCTAGTTTAGGTATTCCTCTCACCAAATTCTTTTGGGTAATTCTTCTAAGATTTTTCATACTAGAATGACAAAGTCTCCTATGCCAAAGCCATGATTCATCAGAAACAGTTTTCAAACAAAAAGCAGTAGGAGATTGAATACAATTTAAATCTAGCATGTAGACATTGTTTACCCTTTTTCCATTTAAAACAATTTTCCCATTTAGGCTAATTATGCGCTAGTAGGTAAAAATTTTACATTATAGCCCTTATCACATAGCTGACTTATGCTAAGCAAATTATGTTTTAAGCCTTCAACTAATAACACATTGTTTATGAAAAAGTTTTTCAAATTTCCAATCATACCTGATCCAACCACTTTCTTTGCGGTATTATCTCCAAGTGTAACCTTGCCTCCACTCCTGGCTTTCAGCGTTATAAATTGAGCAGTATCTCAAGTCATGTGCTTTGAACATCCGCTGTCCAGGTACCATATACTCTCACGAGGTCTTGTGTGAGAGTATTCCTGCAAAATTCTCAAATGTTAGACCTGGGAATCCAAACTAGTTTGGGTTCACCTTTATGAAATTTATAATCAGATGCATGTATGATATGTCTAGGTTTATGCATCTTAGTTCTCCACACCAAATTAGGTTTCATCTTTAAAGTGCAGGTGTGAGATATATGTCCCAAAAATCCACAACTATTACATTTAACATTAGGAAAAATATTCCTATGTTTTCTTTCATATGATTGTCTTCTAAGGGATTTCATGAATTTAGGATAATATTTAGGATTTGTAAAATCTTCAAGTTTAGGGGGGTTCCTATTATCCTCGAGAGCTCTTATAGTGAGTTTGTAAAATGAATTCATATCTTCCAAGATTCGATTGGTATAATTGATTCTATATGTCTTGCTCTCAGATTCATCCTTAAAATTCTTAAATTCTTTTTCAAGTTCAGCATAGGATGATTTTAAATTCTCAAAATTTTTATTCAAGTCATCATATTCATCAAGTAGTTTCATGTGGTTGTTATCAATTAAAGCATGATCTTTCCTAAGGATTTCGTGTTCCTTATTAAGCTCTTCCAATTCTAAAACTACACTAGCATGCATCTTTTTCATTTTCCTATATGCATCATGTATGTGTTCAGAAACTTCAAACAATTCATTATAGGTTAAATCACATACCTCTTTTTGATCTGATTGTTCAGCATTATCTTCCATCAAGCAAAGGTTGGTGACTTCTTCTTCTTTTTCAGTCTCAGATGAGTCTGAAGCTGAGTCCGCCCAAAAAGCCTTTTGAAACTTCTTCTTGCCCTTCTTTACCATTGGTTTCTCCTCTACCTTCTCCTTGCTAGGAGTGGCTTTGAGTTTTGGACAACCAGTCTTTATATGACCTGGTTTCCTGCATTCATAACAAATCACTTCATTAGAAACCTTGCCAGTTCTGTTATACTTACCTCTATTCCATTGCTGGCGTCTCTTCTGCTTCCTCTTTAAAAAGCTTCTGAATTGTCTAGTCATCAATGCAATATCGTCTTCATCCTCAGGTTGTGAGTGTTCACTTTCTGACTCTTCCACATTTAGTGCAATATTCTTGTCCTTTCTTGGTTCACCTTCATCAATCTTTCTTTGACTTACTCCTTGCTCGTAAGCAATGAGTGAACCAAGAAGATTGTCAATGGAATAAATGTTCAGATCTTAAGACTCTGTAATTGCAGTAATTTTAGCATCGTATGCAGTAGGTAAACAACGAAGAATCTTATTGACAATTTCAGCATTAGTTAATTCCCTACCAAGTGCATGCAAAGAGGTGACAATTTGAGTGAATCTTGTGTACATGTCTGAAATAGATTCATTAGGTTTCATGCGAAATAATTCATAGTCATGTAACAAGATATTGAGTCTTGATTGCTTAACCTCATTTGTCCCTTCATAAGTTATACAAAGTCTATCCCATATGTCATTTCCGCTTTTACAAGTGGAAACTCGCATGTAGTCTTCAGATTTTAAAGCACAAAAGAAACTATTTAAACATTTCGCATTTAATTGTGCTAAGTCACGTTCTTCTATAGTCCAATCTGCATAAGGTGTTTCTACCCTAATTCCATCAACTAATCTAGTTGGTTTTGTGTAACCTTCCTGGACTAGCATCCACATGCGATAATCAAGTGACTGTAAGAAAGTAGACATGCGTGTTTTCCAAAAATCAAAAGGAATATTGTCAAACAGTGGAGGTCTAGTGATAGAGTAACCCTCAGGTGTGTTTTGGTTTCCAAATGTAGCCATCTACGTTAATCAAAAAGTAGTTCAAACTTATGATTTTGAAACTATGCTCTGATACCACTTGTTGAGTCCAGTAATTAGGATGTTAAGCCTAAGTAAATGTCCCACGGCTACCAAGAGGGGGGTGAATTGGTAGTTTAAAAAAATTTTAATCCCTCTTAATGATTAAGTTAAACTAAAATAAAATTTTCTTTTAAAGTTTGTAGAAAAATATTTTTCAACCACAGAGTTGTTAAAACTGAAATTTAAAGTGCGGAAACGTAAAAACAATAAAGTAAATGACACCAGATTTATAGTGGTTCGGTCTATAACCAGACCTACATCCACTCCTCAGAGGCACCCTCTGAGTATTGCACTAAAACCAATAGTGACTCTCCTTTAGAACCCACAGCAAGGCGGAGAAGCCTTTACAACACACTCTTTTCACCACTACCCGGTGCGGCAGAGAACCGTCGTCCTTTTACACAATCCACAATGCTGGCAGAGAACCGTCGTCCTTTTACACTCTCCTAGTGTGGGCAGAGAACCCTACGGCTGTTCACACTCTCCAAGTGTTGGCAGAGAACCTTTCCGCTGTTCACACTCTCCAAGTGTTGGCAGAGAACCCTTCGGCTGTTCACACTCTCCAAGTGTCGGCAGAGAACCGGATCTCCTTGACTGATCTTCTCACAATAATCTAGAAGGAAGAAGGAAAAGAATCAAGAAATCCAATTTCACAAGTAGAGACTCTTACCTTTGTAATCCAAGTGAAGCCTTCTCGCTCCAGTGGTAGGAATCCTCCTTTGAATGCTCTCTTCCACTCTCTCCTTGGCTATTCTCTCAAGAGGCACGAAGATCAAATGACAAAAAGATTGGGTGGTAGTCTAATTTGGATTATTTATATAAAAGACAAGAAAAACTGCCCAAAAACTGCAAGTTTCCAATTCTGTACGCAGTGGATCGTCCTGTACGATCTTGGATCGTCCTGGACGATTTTACTTAAACGATCTAAAACGACCAATTTGTATGTGTGTACGAAATGACTTCGTACAGATGATCATCCTGTACGAACTAGGTTCATCCATACGAACAGTTATTACAAGGTCAGTTCTAAAAACTGTTGAAAACTGTTCTAAGTCGGTTAATCGTCTGGACGAAAATATGTTCGTCTGGACGAAAATTTTCCAGAGACCCGATCGTCCTGTACGATTATTTATTTCGTCTGGACGAAAATATTTCAGAGGACCAATCGCCACGGACGATAATTTATTTTCGTATGGACAAAAATTTTCCAGAGACCTGATCGTCCGGTACGATATTTAATTTCGTCTGGACGAAAATTTTCCAGAGGACCGGTCGCCTCGTACGATAAAAAAATTCATCTGGACGAAAATTTTCCAGAGAACCAATCCTCCGGGACGATAATAAATTTCGTCCTGGACGAATAGGACTTAGAAAAATTTTTTCGAGCAAGTTCCTATTCGTTCCATGTGCTCTATAGGAGATAACTGACGGATCGTCCAGTACGATAAAATATCATCCCGTACGATCAGTATAAAATTTTATGATCTCCTTATGTGTGTGTGTAAGTTTTTTTTTTATTCACTCAATTACAATCATTCCCTTTCAAAATTAAATCAAAGAAAATGTAAACTTCAAATAAACAAAATATCTCATGTTGAATTTGATTTGAAGTTATCGTAGTCTGGAGTCTGATTTTCCTGAAATGTTAGTACACACAAGAGCAAATGCAAATCTTCTAAAATTGTTAGGAGATAACTATACATTTGAACAATAATGTTTGGAATCATCAAAACTACATAAGTTGCAAAAATATAAATCATTCAAATAGCAACTATTCCAACAGCATCCTATTGGCATCTTTGGAGTTAGGAATAAGCATCCCTAGTGGCATCCTAATCTTCATCCCGAGGAGAAGTATAAGCATCCCCAGTGGCATCTTCTCTT
>CM028350.1:5267825-5356988 GCA_016618105.1 Dendrobium huoshanense | reverse complement strand
CTTATATTTCATCTTGGACTTCTACCTTCTTCTTCTCTCCACAGTTTTCACTCCACATGTATCCTACTTCTCAAAATTATATATAAGTTTTATGGTTTATGTTTGTCTTATTTGTGCTTAAAAGAAGACACTATTGTTTGCAATATAAAAAGTTATTTTTGTTTAAGGAAGACAAATTTGTATTTGAAGTTGTCTCTTAATTTGCAGCCTTAGCATTTATATTTATGTACGTTGTTAGAAAAGAAGATTTGTGTCTTTGCAATTATTTTTTATTGCATCAATTTGGTATCAGAACAAAAATAGTTATTATCAACTAAATATAGATCCATTTTTTTCTAAAATAAAAGTCACAATAAAATTAATGTATAACTTTAATACTCACTTTACTTCATTATAATAAATCTAGAATAAATAAAAATGTCAATTAATTTTTTTTAAAAATAAACTTATTGGCATTATGCAAAATGTCAATTCACCCATGCTTGCATACAAACATAGCTATTGGACATAAGAAAATATGATTAGTTAAAAATTATATTTACTAAATAATTCAGTAAGAAAGAAATCCAAAAATACAACTATTAACACAGTTAACTCGAACATCCATTATTTTGGATGATTAGATCATTAGGTCTCTATTTAAACAGTGGAGGTTCTAAATTGAGACTTTCATATTATTGGGGATTAATTGGATCCTTCATAAAGAGTCAGGAGATTATGTTAATCATCTTCTCTACCTATATGATATATTAAATAATATGTATTTATAAATATTATTACATGAATAATATTTATGATTAGTGATAAAAAAATTCTATCTAACTAATAAATTTTATTCAAATCAGCTTGAAACTCAACTCGATGTCAAACATTGTTACTCGATTCAAACTTGGGCTAGTTCAATGGAAATTTTTGCTTTTGACTTTTGCTCTTGCTCGTTCCAACTTGATTGAGTATCACCCCATATAACCTTTGAAATAATGAGACTAACTTTTCAATTATTTCAGTTCGATTTTTCACAAATGTTTTGCAAAATTTTATTTGTATCTTTTCATTATTTGAGCTTCAAAAAATGACAAGTGAAATGTTCAAAGACATTTAACTGTCAAAAAATGTTGTTTGATAAAACTTTTTAAAACAAAATTATCAGCGGCCTCATTTTTGTAGGTGAGCATAGTGAGCCAGGAACCTATCCTTTTTAATTGCCTGATTGAAGAAAATATTGCATATGGCTTTGATGGAAAGGCAAGCAGCACAGACATAGAAAATGCAGCTGTAAGCACTAACTTTTTCTCTCTTCCTATGAACTTTTCTTGCTTATGTTTACTAAATACCAAACTAACTTTAAATACAGAAAATGGCAAATGAACATGAATTTGTCTCCAAATTCCCAGACCAGTACTTTTTTTTTTTTTTTTGGGAAAACCCGGGGCAAAGCCCATTTAATTAAAAACAGAGATAAAAATTACAGAGTGAAGTCCTGAAACAACAGGAGAAAACCTATAAAAATAGAAAATCTAAGAACAAAAGGGTCAAAAACCCAACTAATAAATACAAAGGAGACATAAAACAATCAATAGACTCAGGCAAAATAAGCCAGCTCCAGACAACATGTATCATTCAGAGAAAAAACCGTCCAACACAGGAGGAAGCTCCGGTTGCCAGGCGAGCCAAAGGCCCTCACAGAACTTCCATCACTCCCAAGGATGTCCAAAAAATTGTGCCAGGTTGCCAGAAAGGGCCTTCCATGGCAGCAAGAGGAAACTGGCTTGGTCATCATCGTCAGATTGTAGCAATGTCTCCAGTGTATGTATCTATTAATTCGGGAATGAACCAATCCGTATACCCAAGAAATGAGCATCCTGTTCTTCAAAAAGGAACATGACTGAACAGTAGAGAAAAACCACCTGCAGTCGTCAAAATGTTCTTCCCAGGTCTGAAGAAAATAGTAAATTATACCAAGTATCTCCAAAGAACCAAAACTTCTTCCAGACAATACAAAAAGCAGAATATAACTAGGACAAGAGACGTCCCAGGCCAAAACATTGCAGTCCAAAACACTCAGAAAAATCAAATACCAGAAAATCTCCATAGAAGTGATTCCTTGTTTTTCCATCTTGAAATTTTCAACCTAATGGCCATTCGGATGTTGCAAATCAATCTAACCGAGTTAGTACTAGAATTAGAGAAACGCCTCAAGTTTCTCTCCCTCCAGACATGATATAGGATGCAACCAATCGTTAAACAGCAGAAATCCTTCTCAATTTTACTATGCGAATTGGAATTAGAAAAAAATTCCAGAACTTGAGCTAATGTAGGTCTGAGAAGAAAACAGTGCAATTCCGGCAGCATATACTTAAGAATATTAAATGAGAAATCACAATCAAAGAAAAGATGATTATGATTTTCCAAAAAACCATTACAAAGGGAGCATAACGGAGCAACCTGAATTCCCCTAATTAGCATGTTATCAGCAGTTTTTAGTTTCCCTAACATAGCCATCCAAACAAAGCAAGCATATCTAAGAGCATGCTTTTTATGCCAAACAGCATCAAACCAATCCACCTTCGGCAAATGAGAGTAAAAGTGCTCAATAAAATTCTTAAAAACCCAATTGTGAGATCCCTGCCAAAGTATACCAGAGGAATCATCTAAAGAAATATTAGTAATTGCTTCAGACAAAGAGTTAGGTAGATAGCTAGGAAGTACCCAATTTTCACCAACAACAAAATCTTTCACCAAAAATTCTCCCAGGTGTTCCATGTCGAAAAGATTAGCAATTATAATCCCATTGAGCCAAGGATCCCATTTAAAAGAGAAATTGCTTTCAGCAGAAATGGAGAAGGAGATGCAGTTTAAAATCTTAGAGGCAGTAGCACAAATTTTTTTCCAAAATAATGAAGCAGAAGACGGGTAAGGTTTCCATGGAGATCTATAATAAGCTTTAAACCATTTACTCAAAAGGTTATGAGTGTTATACATTCTGCCAATGAGGTTGCATGTGACACCATGATAAAGGGCTTCAATGGAGGGGATACCAAGTCCCCCAAGATGCTTAGGTAAAGTGACTTTAGACCATGCTATGAGGTGGAGCTTTTTCTCTTGGAGATTCGAATGAAAAAGAAATCTAGAGCACAGTTTGTTAATGAAGGCACAACAAGCTTTAGGTATTATAGATCCTCTAATCCAATACACAATTGTGTTTGAGATGGTAAATTTGAGAAATTGAACACGACCTGCAAAAGAAAGAAATTTGTTTTTCCAACCATCAAGTAGAGAAGAAATCTTGCTCAGTAGTGGTTGGAAGTGAGAAATTTTGAGTTTTTTTGTTGAGATAGGAATGCCCAGATATGTGAGAATAGTGGAACAATTGTTGATGCCAAGCACATCACAAATAATCTCTTTCTCATGGACAGCATTGGAGAAAACAATGGAACTTTTATCAGGATTTATATGCAAGCCCGAAAGAATACCAAAATGAGATAAACAGTTTAAGAGGCCTTCAGCATTAGCCCGGGAAGCTTCACCAAAAACAAGAAGGTCATCAGCATACATCAAGTGATTAATATTGGCACCTCTATCACACACTCCATTAAATCCAGTAGTAATAGGGGATGTAGTAAGGATATTAGACAACCCATCCATAACGATGCAAAAAAGTAATGGAGATAATGGGCAACCTTGACGAAGCCCAGAAGTAGAATTAAAGAACCCTTCCAACGAGCCATTCAAACAAACAGAAAAGTGAACATCCGAAATGCAACTGTTGATCCAAGTAACAAATATCTCTGGAAAGCCCTTTTGGTATAATCTAGCAATCAGAAATTCCCTAGAGACAGAATCAAAAGCTTTTTTGATGTCAAGTTTTGCACAAAAACTCTTGTGAGAGCCTCTAAATTCCCTAAGAATTTCAGAAGCAAGAATGATGTTATCAGAAGAGCAACGGTTGGTAATAAAGCCAGCTTGACTTTCATGAGTGATGAGGGGAAGAACTTTCTTTAACCGATCAGCCAAAATTTTAGCAATGATTTTATATAACACATTACAAAGAGAGATGGGTCTGAAATCATTTATATTTGAAGCATGGGAAGTTTTTGGAATCAGCGTGATTGCAGTAGCCTTAATCCCCTTAGAGAGACATCCAGAAGTAAAGAAATTGTTAACAGCATTGTAAATTTGGCAACCAAGAAGGTGCCAAGTTTTCCTATAAAAACCATAAGAGAAACCGTCCGGCCCAGGAGTGGAATTAACTTTCCCATCAAACACAGCAGATTTCACCTCTTCAAAAGAAACAGGAGCTGTTAACAGAGAGTGGTAAGAGGCTGGCACTAAGTTACCAGGAGGTATGTCTAAAGGTAAAACCAGGGGCTGAGAAGGAGGATTATACAAATCCTCAAAGTGTTTCACAATTGCCTTGGAGATATCTTTGAAAACAGTAAAATGCCCATCAGCCGTAGAGATTTCTTTGATGAAATTTTTATTATTTCTGCTTCTAATTTTGGCATAGAGAAAACCAATATCCTCTTCCCCATGAGAAAGCCATAGAGCTTTAGCTCTTTTTGTAATCCAAGAAGTCCAATACGCTTGAAGAGAAGCAAGCTTTTCATTTATGTTTTTCAGATTGGAATTGAGGTCCAAATCCAACGGCTTAGTTTGTAATTCCAACAAACAGGTATTCTGTAAACCTTTCAGCTCTTGAATGGAGTTTGTCAGAAAAGAGGAGGAGGCCCAGTTACGATTTTTAAGAGCCTTTTTGAGATTTTGTAAGCTGTGGTGGAAGGAAGCTAAGGGGCTTCTGTTGGATCTAGAATGAAAAGCATCAAGAACATCTTCCCAAAAACCATCCATGTTAGCCCAGTAATTTTTAAACCTAAATCTTGAGGAAATAGGTTTAGAGTTAGAAGATTTGAATATAAGAGGTGAATGGTCCGAAGCCAGAGGTGATTCAACAATGTAGTATGCTGTGGGGAGGTAGTCAAGGAGGGCCGGATTTACCAAAACTCTGTCGAGTTTTATATGTATAGGGTCCTCAACCCTTTGATTAAACCAGGTGTAATAAAGTCCTGTGGAAGAAAGATCTTGCACTCCACAGTTGAAAATCATATTATTAAGTTCCCCAAGATGGCTATTGGAAGAACCAGAACCACCCGCTTTTTCTGATTCAAATCTGTAGCAATTAAAGTCCCCCATCATAACCCAAGGATGGTCCTGAGGAGGAATGTTATCAGCTAATTGATTCCATAAGGCTTTACGATCATCCATGCTATTACAAGCATAAATAACAGAGATGTAGATGGGTGGGAAAGATCCAATAGAGAGGATGCCATGTATGAGTTGAGATGAAGAGTAAATCATATTAAAGGAGACCAAAGATGCATCCCATTTAATCCATATACGCCCAGGAGAAGAATTCCTAAAGTTATTGCAGCTTCCTTCATTTTGAAATAGTAAATGGGTATTACAGAACCACGGATCGTCCAAGGAGTCAGCGGAAATTTTTGCTTCCAAAATACAGAACAATTTAAGATCATAAGAGGTGATCAAAGACTTACAAACACGCACTTTGTCAGGGTTATTGAACCCTCGGACATTCCAACAGGCAAACGTTGGCATGGACATAGAATTAAGATGAACCTTTGGCCTTCTTGGCCGATTTACCCTTAGGGGGTTTAGACTTGTTTGGGGATTTACCATTGCTGATATGGGATCTGGTCTTTGGCGGCAAATTATTCGGCTTGCCATGCTCAAGAGGATCGTCAGAAGGTTTGTCAAAACTATTCTCATTCTCAGAACAGGAGTCAAGAGAATTAGAGGGATTACAATCTTCATTTTGCAAAGAGGCAAATTTGTTAACCAGCGGTAAACTAGGTCCAGAAAGAGAGGGTGGGATGACCAACAGCTCAGAAGAGGAGGTCTCTTCAGTGGGAGAATTGAGATTCGGGATGGTGTTGTTATTTGAAGGTGGAGGCTGGGAAGTAGAAGGAGGATTGCTAGGTGGAGGAGGAGGGATTGGTTCAGTCTGAGGAGGCTGGGGAGCAATCAGGGGTGGAGGATTGCTAGGTGGAGCTTTGGATTCGGAACGGTGAGGACGAGAAGAGCGAGACCTGGAATGACTACGCCCTCTGTTTTTTGGAGGTTGTGGGGGGAGGAAAGGTTGAGGATTTGGATTTTTGGGGCAAAGCGAGAAAGGGTGGATAAGGGATCCACATCCTTCACACTTATCCGGTTTCCAATCGTAAAGAACTTTCAGTGTCATATCTTCACCTTCAATATCAATAGGAATTTCTTCAGGTAAAGGAGAGTCTTTTGAGATTAAGACACATACCCGGGCAAAAGTCAATCTTGTTCGCGCAGCGGTAAGAGAATCAACAGAAATAGGAATTCCGATATAGCTGGCGATCCTCGAAATACCTGTCGGCGTCCAAAGTGCTAAGGGGAAGTCCACAATTTTGATCCAGATAGGAATCGGGGTGGCTTCGTCACGCTTTGGCTTGAACTTAGGAGACCAACGCTGTAGGATAAAAGGCTTCCCTAAGAGAAACCAAGGACCCCCAGCCAGAATGTCTTCAAGATCTTCAGAAGAGGTGAACTTAAGAAGAAAGAAACCATCAGCAAGTGAAAGAAGGGTCATCGAGCCCTTAAGAGACCAGAGCTTCTGCATGGCTTTGAGTAGTCTTTCGTAATAAGGGCGAGGCCCTAGCGAATAACCGATGAGAGAAGTATTCCAGAGGGATTTCCCCTCAGAAAGGTCAATGGATTTGAAGGATAATTTTTGGCTAGGAGAAAAGAAGGAAACCGGGAAAACGGGTTGTTTGGGAGCTGGAGTAGAAACATTTTCAGCATATGACGGCCCAGAAGGAGAGCCAAGCACTGAGGTGGTAGGAAGCGGGGGAAAATTCTGGAGGGAGGAAGCCATGAAGGGAGGGAGGAGCCCTCCCAGGCGAGGAGGCGGGAGCAGAACGACGCGGGAAGAAAAAACCCTAGCAGAGACTTAGGGCATCACTCACACTTTTCAAAATTCACCTAATTCAACTATCCAGACCAGTACTAAACATTTCTTGGTGAAAGTGGGATAAGACTTGCTGGTGGTCAGAAACAGATGAATCCGTGTGTTCTTCTGTTAGACGAGGCTACAAGCGCTCTCGATGCTGAGAGTGAATACCTTGTTCAAGTATTTATGATAAGCATATTTATAGTTCTCTTCACAAGCAAGTTCCTTGTACCTTTTAACCCTCAATAATTTCATGTACAAGATGATATGGATTCTTTAACGGAAGGATGAACCGTGCTTGTGATAGCACATCGGCTATCAACCGTTTAAAGCGTAGATGTTGTTGCAGTTGTGTCGGATAGACAGATAGCTGAAAGTGGCACTCATGATGAGCTTTTGAGCCAGAATGGCATCTACACTGCACTTGTAAAGAGGCAGCTGCAGGCACCAAAAGCTGAAATATAGATTCCATATTTCTGATTCAGTGATTACTGATTGACTCTTGGGTAGCAGAAGCAAGCAGGCAACCAGTATTTGATACTCGTTTTTTTTTTTTTTTGGAGATATTCTTCTAAAAATTTGCAGTTTTATGTCAGTTGCAGCAGATGTTCAGCCAACTCATTAAAAAAAAAAAACCAATAATGCATTTGAAGGCTCAAATATAAATTAGATTTAATTTGGGTGAGAATAGTCTTGCTCTAATTTAATCATTTATTATCTTTATCTTAAAATAAATTTGATATCTTAAACGTTTTATTTTGATAAGATTTGTATCATCATTATACAAATTTACTCGAAGAATTTAGTACAAATGAGAATTTTCTAAACCTTAAATGTAAGTTTTTTTAATATATTTTAACTAGGAATATAATGGTAGTGGATGATCTTTTGATGAGATAAAGGGCTAGAAAAAATTTATTTATCTTGTGTGTAGTGTATATAGATAGGCTCTGAAGTTTTTGGTGGAATGATGAGATGATAAATATGTGGTGACAGGATTATCAACATTTTTTTCAAAATGGATTAATTTGATAAATGAAGTTTTGGTGAAGTAAATAGATGGAAATGATTGTGAAAGTTTGATGTGTAGTAGATTAAAAGTTTTGGTGGTGTATAGATCAAAGTTGGGAGATAGGGAAAGAGATTATATTCATGCCTTTTTTAGCTTGGTTGAATGATGTAGATGACATTTGGAGTGGTTGTAAGGGTTGGTTTGGATGGTAGTTGGTCTTAGAGGTTGTTATGGATGAGGAGATTTAAGAAAAGTTGAGAGCAAGAGTTTAAAAAAAATTATAATTATTTTATCTTATAAAAATATATAAATTTAAAATTCTAAAGCACCAAATAAAATGAAGAGAATATTTTTGCTATCTAATAATTTATTAAATTAAAAAATAAAATCCCAAAGCATATTACCCTATATTTATAGATATTATTGACTTTTGGGCAAATAATTTTGGAAGGAAAAAAAGTGATTGGTGGAATTAGAGTTTCAATCACTTGCTTGCACTTCAATTTACAATGTATCATGGTTGGCCATACATATCTTCAGATAAAAAAATATGTATATGTATATATATATATATATATATATATATATATATATATATATATATATATATATATATATATATATATATATATATATATATATATATATATACATTTAGGCCAATGAACATAAACTTGCATACACATCACTTATATATGACTCAAATTAAAACCTCTTGATTGGTAATCAAAACTCCCAACTAATAGATCATGATGAGTTGTGTAAAAATAATAAAAACAATTTATAAAATATTTTGATTTATGATTTTTCTAATTAAATTTTTAGTTATTTTATTTTTATTTACATGGCCTATTACATTACATGAAGGGGGTTAACAAATGTAAAAATAAAATAAAATATCATTCTAAGATTAGATGAGATTTTTAAAGAATGATAAAAAAAATATTTTTAAGAGTATCACAAAATGTGAGTTATTTATAAAAAAATTATTTGAAGAGAGTGGATTTATAAGTAAAGAATTCTATCATAAGTAATTAATGAAGAACAATAATTCTATTGACAATAGCAGAAATGTCAAATGTTCATAAATTGTTTTATGTTCTTCACATCCTCTTCAGAATCAAAATACTTTTGAGGCTTGAACAACTTCCACAGACCAATGGGATGCTTCTTCCAGTTCAACTTTTCATCGTTCACCCTCACATCTCTCATCAAACCTTCAAAAATCTTTTCACAGTCATGATAAGGCTTCACAAAGAAGTTGTAGAACTTCCTCCTACTTAGCCTCTCAAAATGCTTCAATTCCACCACCATCTCAAGTACACCCTGAGATTTCAAAAAATCCAAAACTTGTAGTCTGGGAATGATTTGCTTCTCCAAATTCACACCCAAGTAATCGGGGAATTCAAACAAGTGATCAATATTAAACCCTAGTTACTGCAATAAAAATTGTATCTTTTTCTCCAAATCCTTCTAAGAGTACAAAATTGACCTCCGCTCAACATGGAGGATCTTCAGTGCATCCCTTTGGATCAATCCGTGATTGCATAGTAACTCAATTATAATCTTTATGTCGACAACAGCGCAAAGGCGGCCTCTTGCTAGGACTCTCTTATTTATTGGACTTGTACATTTGAGGCCTTCAAGCAAGTTCACATAACGTGAGAGCTCTCCAAATTCCATGCTAAAGAGGAGTTAGGATTTTGAATTAAGACCTTTCTGACTTCAATTTGATCAAATCCCAGATCATAGAGTTCTGAAAAGAGTGGCCTCAATGTGTCGTTGATGCTAAATGCCAAGAACTCTGGGTAAGACTGGCAAATCTTGTTCAATTCCTCCTGTGTGTAAGGGTAGAAATCATAATTTTGTCCCAAACTTGAAACTTACCTGAATTTAGAATTGATTCAAAATTAAAATTGATTTGTTTTTACTAAGGACATAATATATGCATACATATGCAAAGTCCGGTCACATATTTATACACATGAAATATAAATATGTTATTTAAGCCCCCCCCCCCCCCCCCCCCCCTATAGTTTGGAGAAATTGTTACATTCTAGATGTAGCTCAGTGTTAGGACTCCAATTAAATGGAGACAAGTGAATTTTTAATATATATTTTTCTAGCGTGGCCTGACGACCTGGCCCAGTCCATAGGTGAAAATAAGTTTTACGATTGGCGGTCGATCACCATCCCATTCAATTTTAAAATCGAAGCAGATCAAATATCCTCGAGTTTGTGTAGTCTCTTTTCATCGTCGAACAACGATTTCTCTCGTGTCCTTCAGACACTCTTCATCTTCAAACAAGGATCACTTCGTCGCTCTCCTCATTCGCTTTAGGGTTTTTCTTTTTAGGATTTAGTATGAAGCACAAATTAAGTTTAGGGTCTTTTTTTAAACTAATGTTAATATTATGTAAATATATACTTTTTATACAGTATGTATTTCTCTTTTATTTACATATCAACGCATTTGCATTTGTACCAGGTGTGTATAAGAAGATTTGAGCTTGATTAAGGTGAAATTTTATCATTGTATTTGTTGAAGGCATGAATGATGAAGCTACATAATCTATTTGAAGTTTCTTTGTAAATGATATTTTAAAAATTTTGTTTCTTACCGATAAGTGATAATCCAACTTGTACATACACTGTGAAGAAGCTTGTACACATCTTATGTATATCATGTAAACAGTATGTGAACACATTGTTATGTTGGAATATCACTTGGTTGGGAGGAAACAGGAACTTTATGCAGTTAAAGAAAGCCAACAGGTAGTTCCAAAGCTAAAATAGTTAAGATATTAGCAAAAGAAAAACTTAGGGATATAGATGCACTGTGCTCAACGGCATATGCTATCTTTTTCCTATTTTTGATGCTTTATGCACTTGCGCATATGTTGTGTTTAATTTTTGTTGAACAATCCATGTGTACAACTTGTACACAATATGTGTACAAAAGAAATTAATACATAAATTGTGTACATATTGTACACAGTATGTGTAACAGAGACTATGTACAACCTGCACTTGTACACAGAGTGTGTATAATTTTCCTTGTGCAATCCCTATGTACAACTTGTACACAATGTGTGCACAAGGAGAATTAAATCACATCGTGTACCGCCTATGTGTACAATGGGAATTAATACTTAAACTGTGTATAGATTATATATAGTGTGTGTACAAGCTTGTACATGCCCTTTGTATAACATGTACGCTAGCTATGTACAAGGGAAATTTATACACAGCCTGTGAATAACATGTACACAGACTGTGTACAAAGGGAATTTATACACAACATATATACAAGTTGTATTCAGGGTGTGTATAATCTTGTACACACACT
Organism: Dendrobium huoshanense; assembly: GCA_016618105.1. NCBI lineage: Eukaryota > Viridiplantae > Streptophyta > Magnoliopsida > Asparagales > Orchidaceae > Dendrobium > Dendrobium huoshanense. The sequence goes on along the minus strand of CM028350.1, from coordinate 5,345,636 downwards.
GTGTACAACTTGTACACAGGCTATGTACAAGGGGAATTTATACATCATGTGTACAACATATGCTTATATGCTATGTACAAGAGGAATTAATACAAATATATTGACAATTTTTTGTTACGGATGTACACCCAAAAGATTATTTTTCATTGCTGGCCCTCAATATTTAGAGCTATTTTTGACTCGTTGGTCGAAATATTCGTCAATGAAATCTTGGACACTTTGAAGAAGTTACTCAATTTAATTTTTGGAGTTCCGTGCATTTTAGTATAATACACCACTGATATACATGTTGTTATCATTATGGGATGTGAGCAAGCAAGTTATCCAATTTATTCTTTCCCATAGATAAATACTGAACCTCAAATAGGCTCTTTTGTATTTCCTAGAATATAAATGAGTTCTTAAGATTCAATTGGGAAAGGGCTAATAAGAATTTCTTAATTTCTAAGCATGATGGGATGATGAAGTATGTTGATGACATCCCATCAGGTTATATAAATGGATTTGTACATTTGTTAAAGATGAGTAATCACAACATCTACATTTCTTTAATTATTACTTAATTTAATGTTTAAAACTTGATCATACGCATATTTAATTTCTAGAGCACACATCTATTGTTGCCCCTACAATGGGTAACTCAGGACTATGTTTCCATTGTTAGGGCAAGAACATTTTTTATACTGCCATCCAGGTCCCCGAATTATTTGATGAACTCAATGATAGATAGGTACACATGTTTTCCCACATACAATATGGCATGTAATTTAATAAAATCAAGTACATATGCGTCTGTTGACCCATTAGCTACAACTAAAGGAAAAGAGACAAAAAAAAGTTTAAAAAAAATCAACTAAATCATTACCTGTGTCGAATCGATCCTGTATCTTCCATCGCTACAGTCGCCCAATACCTGATTTGCAAACGGTGCCAAGTTATCCCTTCACCTACGTGCGGAGATCTGCTTGATCTCAATCCTACTCGGGTCGTTAAATACAACATCTGAAAGAAGCTTCTAGTTCCCCAGCCATAATTCCGCGAGACCTCCCAAACCTCTCCTCCATACACAGAACTCCCATCACTGCTTCCCGATTCCACCCCCAGCCTGACTTCGTAGCTCTTGTCCCAATCTCCAGGTAGACACCAGATCTCCCCATCTCCTCCAAAGTCGATCCCTGTAGCACCCTTCCCAAACACAGACGCTAGACTACACCTTACGTGATACCCCTTCGACCTTCCTACATCTGGCCAAACCTCACTAAACCAAAGGCCTCCACGGATCTAGCCCTAGTCCCCATCTGTCACAAGACCGAACATCTCTTACTCTAAGTCAAAGCCAGTCCCAATTCCATCTCCCTTCCTCACCTCACCCGACATCTCCACCTCGCCTTGTTTGTAAGTGTCAGTCCAAAGAGAGAGAGAGATAGAGAGACATAGAGAGAGAGAGAGAGAGAGAGAGAGAGAGAGAGAGAGAGAGAGAGAGGGAGCATTCTCCACCTTTGCGTAGGGGCGGCGACAATGATGTCAAAGTGCACAAAAATCAACACTTTTCTCTTTTTTGTTTTTTTTTGCTTTCTCCCCTTTTTTTTATTCTTGCATTTTTTTTTTTTTGCTTTTATATTTAATCACACACACAAATATATATATATATATATATATATATATATATATATATATATATATATATATATATATATATATATAACAATTACTCGTAAGAACATACAATAATAGAAATAAATATCATTAACCTAATATATACCTCACTAATACCTGTGGCTTGTAGAGATCGGGCTAGAGGCAGATGGAGGGTTTCGGCTCAAAGCTTGTGACGAGCCAGCAAAGCACCTACACGCTCATGTAGTGTAGTAGGGAGGAAAATTGGTGCGATGCTTGCAACGAGATGATTAATCCCAGGTGTTGGTGGAATTTTGAAAACAGGTTTTGAAAAATATTAGTTTTCTTTGGGGATTTTAAGATTAAGGTTAAGTTCTAATTTTAAGGTCGAATCGACTCGTTAGAAAGAGTATATCACCCCGAAGGACGAAAATAAGCTTTCATAACGGTGTTCAGACTTAGAATTGTGAAATCCATCTTGAATATTGTGAGCGGATGCTAAAGAGAAATTCATATGACCCCGAAGGGTCAAAATGAGGTTCAATTGAATATCCAACTACAATATTCAAGAAGTGTGATCATTAGGTTCACATCCAAAGCCTTATCAAAGAAAGATATATCTCTCCGAAGGGAGAAGATATCGTTCAAAGATAATTCTTTAAATATGATAATAATGATCACTAGTATTTTAAGTTCTCCCAAAGAAATCCAATTGAATTTTGAAAAATCAATTTTTAAAATCCGGTGTGTGTGGTTCTAAATCTCCTACGAGCGCAAGCCCTCGTAGTTAATTACATCGTAGGGAAATAAAATCCCCTACGAAAACTCTCGATTAAAATAATGGCAAAATTTTGTTTAGAGTTTCTAGGAGTGATATCAAAGTATGAATAGAATTATTGGAAAATCAAAAGGGAATGGATCAAAATTGAGCAGTTATTAACGGAGTTAAAGGAGGAGAGGTAGGGGATACTTTGAGATTCCGGAACCATCCGGAAGTGTCCCAACTTAGTCTAAGTATTGGGCTTTATGTTTTAGAATTGAAATGAAGCTTTAATTAGAATTGAGCATTTTATTAGAAATTTGGGATTAGATTCCCGAAATTTGGGGTCTTATAATCAAAGATCTGCCCCGGATCCTAAATCTACTTTGGACACTGGACCACAGTCGTCCGATCCTAACTAATGCAGTGCAAGATCTGGACTTACCCCGGCCTGGATTGGGGAGCCAGCTAACCACCTAATCGATTTAAAATACATGAATCCGGTCTTTTATGAAAGAGTGGTAGGGACGTTATAATTAAAGTTTTGGGGAGGCGGGGCCGACATCTAGAGATTTTCCTAATTGGCCCCTTTGACTTATGTTGGGTGCTAAAATGCTAAGGACTATGAAATTAAAATTTTGACTCTTTAATTTGTATCTAATGCAATGCATGCTGGTTAACAACCTCAAATCAAATATGCTTGAAATTTTTAAAAACAGGCTTATAAAATAATTTTTTAGAAGACTGGACTTCCCCAGGTCCGGCACCTCGTCCTCATAGGTCAGACTATCCGGACTCTACCCGCAGGCGGGGAAGGGTCTAAAACAAGGAAAGAAGAATGCAAAAGTATGCATGCGACCCCGGGGGCGATCCCCGGCTAATTCCCTAGATTCGTTATCTTTCTACATTATTTAGACTCACTAAAATTTTAGACTTTTAAGATTATGAGTATAAAAATTTCACACCCTCACGAGCCTCGCGTATCCAGGCGAAAACAAAGAGCGGCATGCAATCGCCAAAAAAAACTAGTAAAAACAAGTAATCCTAAAGGCAATCAAATCGTTACATCAAATACAAATTAATTAATAAATTTCCATAGGCAGAATTGCCTTGCTTATTACAAACCAGAATATTACAGAAAGTAAAGTGGCCGGGCACCACTGACAACAACCCGGATTCTAAGCCTAGTAATGACGCAAGTTATATTGAGTGGGATACTCTCAATCTTCAAGTCTTCAAATCTTCAATCTCATTCTTCTTTGGACTCCTTTTCTTCAATCTTCTTGGAATCTTCGTAGTGGATTACCCAAATGGACAAGAGGGCACTTCCTTCTAAGGGGAAGGCCACTCTTTCCTCTTTGGGTAAGGAAGAGGTATGATCCAAATTTGGATTTCCAAATGGAAAAGGAGTGTTCCCCAAAAGGGTATCCTTTCCTCTTTGGAATCCAAGCTTTGGATCTATGTATCCCAACTCAAAATAAACTTTCACAACACTTGACACTTGCACAAATTACATTGATATCAAAATAAAAATCTAGACTCACCTGCAGGGTTATCCTAAGCAATTAATATAAATAAAGCAGTTATTCCCAAGCAGTTGTATATGAGCAGAAAAGAAAGTAAACACACTAGCCACGCTCTTTTTATGATTTGGGGGCTTTAGCAGCTGAAGCACCTGTGCAAAGAATTTATAATATTTATGCATTTTTATTTACCCCCTTTTTATATTGCCCTGCATGAGCGTGGCCACCTGCAGAAAACTGTGTCAACATCCAGATCGTACCTAACCTAAGGGTAATCTAGTCGCCAAACACATCAATCCATCCACAGGGTACAGAAAAAAGTAAGCAGACACAGCAAATCAATTTCATCCACAACATGCAATAAAAACTACGAAAAATCCGGCACACAGCAGTAAAGTAAACACCGGCCTAACCTAGATCTAGAGTTGGTTGTCCTAGCACATCATCTAAGGTGTGTGAGAAAGGTCGTGTGGCTGGGGTAAATCCTAAAGTGGGTTATTAGTTGAAGTTGTCTAAAAGTCTGGGTTTGTTAAGGCTTAAAAGGGGATTTAAATTAAAATTTAAGTATTAATGAATTAAGAATTTTAATTAAACATATTTTAGAAGTTAATTGATTACTACCTTTGTTTCACACCGAGGCCGTGAAGTTTATTTCACCTTCCTTGGGGCTAAGCTAATAGCCTCGTAGGCCTGGGTTACCCAGTAGCAATCGGGGTTGATTAAGTTATTTAAGTTGGTTAGAATTAAAAGAGTGGATTAATATAAAAAAAAATGAGTTAGTTACTGATTTTTAAAGTTTGGTTAATTTAAGTTTTCCATTAATTGATTCGTGGCGTTGTGCCACCAGGCTCGAGGAACCAGCCTCCTTAGGACACTAAGCCCCGCAGCCCGGAGTAGTCCAGCCGATAAACCAAATTAATGTAATTGAATTAGATATTTTTAAAATGTTAAATAATTAAAGATTAATCTATTTTAAGATTTAACACCCCTTAGAATCCATTCGTGGCGTTGTGCCACCAGGCTCGAGGAACCAGCCTCCTTAGGACACTTAGCCCCGCAGCCCGGAGTAGTCCAGCCAATAAACTTCAACTTTAGGGTGGTTGTTGTGTTTTGAAGGGTTTGTTAAGTGTTTTAAGCATTAAACCAGTATTTTCTGAATTTTAGAATGATTTGAGCTTTTAGAATATTTTAGAATATTTAATGATTTAATTAAGGGGTTAAAAGTTGAAATTTTGATTAAGACCAAATTCTGGAATGTTTGTATTTTATTAAAATACTAGACCTTTCTACAATCATATAGAAGGTAAGTACGTTGAAATCGGATTTTTCTGCATTTTATTACGAAGGTTTGAAGTTTTGAACTAGATTTTAAGCATGGTTTGACCAACTTGTTGACTTTTTAAAATATTGCAAATTTCTGGAATTTAATATTTTTAATAAATATTAGACATCACTATGAGTTGAATGCAAGTGAGTTTGAGTGATTTGGATTTTTCTAGAATTAGTTATGGATTATCGAAGTTTGGGAATTTTAATGAATTTTAGGAATTTCTTAATTAGAGGGTCTCTTTTGTGATTTTGCTTCAAACAGATTCCCAATCTCTTGAAAACACCTCCAAAGGTCAGGAATAACCTAAGGAGGGATCCCCAAGTGTTTGGGAGATTTTTTTTTGATTTTTTAATTATTATTAATTAATTATCTCAATTGAACATTAATTTTCACTTAAAATTAAATTAGGGTTTAAATTGCTGTCAAATCAAAGGGCTTTCAATTATCATAGATTAAGGACTGAATTCTGGTCAGTTTGAGGGTTTATATGTAATTTTTGGATTTAAATTGGATTTATTACAATTTTTAGAAGTTTTAAAGGCTTAATTAAGGGTTTAAGACTTAGAAAATTAATTAGGGGACCTAATGACCTCAAAAATCAGTGAAAATTTCTCTAGGGGTTGAGGGTGTCACTAAGTTCAAATGTTCAAAGTTTCAACTCAAGGGAAAGTGAATCCTAATTATGGAAATTTTTCTAAGTTTTCTATACATGAGTCCTTAATTATTGTCCTTAATTATGTCACTAATCTTGATGGACTTGAATCAATGTTTGAACTAACCCTCATACTCAATACACAAGGCATGCATGAACCACATAAACACATTCAATACCTAAATCTAGGAGAGCCTTAGACTAAGTGGTGTGTGCACCTTAAGCATGCAATTAACTAATTAACATAATTAAGATAAAATTAGTGAATAATCAAGAAATGATTATTCACTAATCATCCCCTTTATTTCTATTCAAATATACTTAATCGACATTTAAGATCTCAAATGACTTCTTAAACACTTAAAGATTTACATATATATAGTTTCAAAATATATATTAAAATACATAAATATAAATGGATATATATATATATATATAAATAGAAATATATATTATAAAATAATTAAATATATTATTAAAATACATTTTGATGAGTTGAAGGATCCACTGATCTCCATAGAAGTTTGAAAATAATAAAAGATTTTCCTTGTATTTTTCAAAATACTTAATATTTAATTAAATATAAAAAAGGTGAAAATACTCCAATAATTCTAAATACCATCAAAATCCACTCAAATAGTATTGAGAATTTTTCTGGAGATCAGCCATGCACTCCAAAACATGCATGTCAAGTTTTAAATAAAAATAATTTATACATAATTAATTAAAAATAAAATACATATTTCTGTATTTCTTAAATTACTAATAAAATAATAACCAAAAGAGTTTGATTTTATTTTTAAAATAAACTAGATGAAATTCTAAAAATTTTGATATATTATACTCAATTTTTGGTTCTGTATTTGATTTACTGTAATTTTTTTAAGTTTCTGTAATTAAAACTAATTAAAACACAATTTCCTTAATTAAATGGCGGCGGTCAGACACGCGGCACGCTCTGATTCGCGGGATCGAAACCGCGCGACGGCGGGGACACGCGTCGGCCGCGAGCCGCTTCACATGGCAGCCGTTGGATCACAGCGGGTCTGATCCAACGGGTGAGATCAAATCCCGCGGTTGATCTCTGCGGGACGAGATCAGACGGTGGGATTTGACTCTGTGGTTTCTGATCCGAGGGCTCAGATGTCGCCGGACGGCTGATCGAACGACAGATCAAATGCGCGGTCGGATCAGACCGCGGAGGGGCTCGATCTGGACCGTTGATCGAGCGATCAACGGTCCAGAAAACGTACACTCACCGGAGACCGTGAATGACGCCCTAGAGGACGTATTTTGCCTCGTTCTCTCGATCGGGACGATCATTTTCAATGAAATTTTAAACGTAGATTGAAGACATGAACAGAAATCGTGGGGAATAGTTTGTTTTAGCTAAAACCCTAAAAGCATAAAGCTATTTAGATCTAACTAATGTGAACTAGATCTAGGGTTTTAGGGAGTTATACCGTTAGATCTTCGAAATTTCTGGATGGATGAGCTTGTAGATTGTCCAAGTGAAGATCCCCAGCAAAAATCCGAGCTCGAACACGTCTGGATCAACTGCTGTAGGCTTGGGACGGTCTAGGTGGTGTACTCGCCGGAGAACTCGCCGCCGGTGACGTGCAACCACTTGGATTTTGTAGTGGGAAGGTAGAGGAGGCTCTGGAGATCTCAATCGAACAGGGGACAGGACTTGAGAGGGCTTGAGTAGTGAGAGATGATTAGGGTTAGAGTGTATGGCATTAAGGCCTTTTCCCCCTATTCAAACGCCCCCAGGCCAAACAGATGGCTGGGATTGACTCACCAGGTCCTCAGATGTTGCCAAGTGTCCCTGGGACAGCCAGAAGGCTGACCCAAAGGCTGGGCACGCCTCACTCCTATTGGACGGCTTTGGGATGAGTGGAGGAGACATTGCCATTTTAGGCTAAACCAGGCCCTGAGCCTGGTTAGGAGAGCTCCAAGTGAGCTTTAGGACATTAAGGGGTCGGCCTAAAGCAGCTTAAATCAAGGGAAAGGGGCTTAGCATGTGATAAAGCCTTCTAGAAGAGGTTTAAGCTTGGGTTTGACCAGGTTGACCAGTCAACTGGTCAATGGGGCTGATGTGGCATCCAAGCAGGTCATGGAGTCTTTCCAAGTGGCTGGATGGGTGTGGCTTGAGCTAGGTTCAATGGGTTGAAAGGTTTGACCATACAAATGGTCCCTTAAGCCTTGAGTTGACTGGTTGACCAGTCAACTCCATCAAGGGTTATGAAATTTTCATTTAGGTAATTCAAATGAGTTGATTAGGTGGATTGGAGGGTGGTTCCAAGAGCCATGCATGTCAAATGGATTAAGAAGGCTTAATGGGCCTTTAATGGGCCTCTAGGCCAAAACTGGTTGACTTGGTCAACCAGTTGGGTTCAGGGGCTAGAAATGGATTCAACAAATTCAGAATGTCATCCTGAGTCTATTGGATGTGGTCCCAGGGTTTGGAGGGGTCGATTTGGTCAAAATCACCATTTAAACCCTTAAGGGCTTGTTTGGTCAACCTAGGTTGACTTGGTCAACCAGGTTGACCCAGGGTCTGGGTTTGGGCTCAACAGGTTTGAAAAGGCATTTGGAGACCATTGAGGGTAGTTCCTGGGTCTGGGGAGGTCAAATTGATCAAAATCCCTATTTGAGTCCCTAAGGGCCTGTTTGGTCAACCTGGGTTGACTTGGTCAACCAGGTTGACCCAGGGTCTGGGTTTGGGCTCAACAGGTTTGAAATGATATTTTAAGGTTAATGGAAGTGGTTGGGTGACTTAGAGAGGTCATTTGGGTCAAAACACATGTTTGGACCCTTAAAGGGCCCCTTGGGTCAAACCTGTTGACTTGGTCAACCAGGTTGACCCAAGGGTTGGAAATAGGTTCAAAAGATTTGAAATGACATTTGAAATTTGTCAAAGGTGGTTGCATCCCATTTGGAGCTCATTTGGTTTGAAATTCCTATTTGAGCCCCATAGGGGTATTTTGGTCAATTTTGACCTATTGGTCAACTATGGTCAAAAATGGGTCTGAAAAATGCAGTTTACTGCTCAATGGGTTAAATTCAAAGGTCTGGAAGTGATTGGAAGCTTGGGTAAGGGTTCCAAGGTCAAGATCTCAAAGGGGTTAGGCTCAGTGGCATAGGCTGTAAATATTTGAAGGTTTCACAGCCTTTGAATTTTAATTCAAATTCTGGGGTTAGAGACCTCAGAATGAGCTCAAAGTTGGAGGGTAGCCTCTAGAGACATGTCTTATCACTTTGCAAGTGATAGACCCTGAATCAGAGGCCATTTGACTGGGTTTTGAAACGTTTGAAAAATCTCTGAAAAGGGTGTTTAGGACAGGGCCTCTAGAGTTTGGATTTGAGTCTGAATTCTGGGTTTGGATTTGATTTGAAGTTTAAATTAATTTGGACTTGAATTGGATGGAGTTTGAGATTCAAATTGGTCACAGGTAGGAATCAAATTGAAATTGGAGTGGATTAAATATAGGAATTGATTTAAAATTGAGGTTGATCAAAGGTGGAGGTTGATTTGAAGTTGGAGTGATCCTAAGATCTAGAAAAAAATTCTAAGATCTAGGATTTAAGGGAATCCTAGACTCTAGAATAGGCTCTAAGGTCTAGTTCTAGGAAAGATCCTAAGGTCTAGAGTGGATCCTAGGGTCTAGGATTAAATCTGGCTTCTGGAAGGGTCTTAGTGACCTCATACAAAAATGAGGTCAACAAATGGACCCCCAATGTGTGTGGTAGAAGGAACTTCTGCTGCACACATTGGCGTTGACTGAATGGAAGTAGAATTTTGGGAGTGAAAGGGAGATCATCTCCCAACCTCAAGCCTATAGGATGCTAATGGAAGGCTTACATCTATTGGATAAGGAAAACTGGTAAAACCAAGGTAGGGAATACCTAACCTTGGGTCTAAGGAAGGGCATCACCCAACCTTAGGTCTACAGGATGCTGATAGAAGACTTACTCCTAGTAGACAAGGGAACTGGAGAAACCAAGGTAGGGAAAACCTAGCCTTGGGTCTAAGGAAGGGCATCACCCAACCTTAGGCCTATAGGATGCTGATAGAAGACTTACTCCTAATAGGCAAATTAACTGGAAACCAAAGTAGGGAATACCTAGCTTTGGGTCTAAGGAAGGGCATCACCCAACCTTAGGTCTACAGGATGCTGATAGAAGACTTACTCCTAGTAGACGGATCAACTGGAAACCAAGGTAGGGAATACCTAGCCTTGGGTCTAAGGAAGGGCATCACCCAACCTTAGGCCTATAGGATGCTGATAGAAGACTTACTCCAAATAGGCAGATTAACTGGAAACCAAAGTAGGGAATACCTAACTTTGGGTCTAAGGAAGGGCATCACCCAACCTTAGGTCTACAGGATGCTGATAGAAGACTTACTCCTAGTAGACGGATCAACTGGAAACCAAGGTAGGGAATACCTAGCTTTGGGTCTAAGGAAGGGCATCACCCAACCTTAGGCCTATAGGATGCTGATAGAAGACTTACACCAAATAGGCAGATCAACTGGAAACCAAAGTAGGGAATACCTAGCTTTGGGTCTAAGGAAGGGCATCACCCAACCTTAGGTCTATAGGATGCTGATAGAAGACTTACTCCTAGTAGACGGATCAACTGGAAACCAAGGTAGGGAATACCTAACCTTGGGTCTAAGGAAGGGCATCACCCAACCTTAGGCCTATAGGATGCTGATAGAAGACTTACTCCTAATAGGCAGATCAACTGGCAAACTAGGATGGTGCCACAAAGGGCGTACTCCACCACCAGCGAATGGGAATCAGGATGGTGCCACGAAGGGCGTACTCCACCACTAATCTCCGGGTCAAATGCCAGGGTGGTGCCACAGAGGGCGTACTCCACCACTAGCGGGTCTAATCCTAAGGGAAGGAAGGACCTAACCTTAAGGAAAAGGCGAAGAGCGTAAAAAAACTTAAAAAAAAAGAAGTAGAATCAAGCTGTAAATCAAGAAAAGGAAGTTTTATTGATTGATAAAATGAGCTACATCAAGCATAGTATTTCTTAAGGAAACGCCCATTGACAGGTAGCATCGGGTGGTTCCCTTTACAATCTACTAACTGATACGAGCCTCCTTCGTAGACAGTCTCTATAACGAAGGGTCCTTCCCACGTAGGTTCAAACTTGCCTCCCAGCTTCCGATGGGCCAAGATAGGCCTCCGAAGGACCAATACCAAGTCTCCCGCTTGGAAGGTCCTAGGTCGCACTAACTTATCATGGGCTTGAACCATACGGGACTTATACAACTCTAAACTTTGTTGAGCTTGGAGACGTCGCTCTTCAAGGCCTTCGAGTTCTTCCAATCGTAGTTTTGCATTTTGTTCATTGGTAATTTGATTCTGAACTGCAATTCTAAGCGAAGGGATTTGTATTTCCAAGGGTAGAACAGCCTCAGATCCATACACTAGTGCAAACGGGGTGGATTGGGTCGGGGTTCTATAAGTGGTACGATAAGCCCACAGAGCTTCCACCAACCGCTCATCCCACTGCCGTTTGTTATCATCAAGGGTCTTTTTGACAATTTGCACCAAGGTTTTGTTGAAGGCCTCGGCCAATCCATTCGCCCGAGGGTAATAGATCGTCGAATATCTCCAATCAATATTATGGCGCCTTACAAAACTATTGATTTTTGTAGACTTGAATGCGGACCCATTATCGGATATGATTCTGCGGGGTACACCGAATCGATATACAATATGGTCACGAAAGAATTTTAAGACATGGTGTGATGTTACGTTTCGTAGGGGAATTGCTTCCGCCCACTTTGAAAAGTAATCAGTTGCTGCTAATATGAAACGATGACCTCTCGCGGAGGGAGGGTCAATCGGCCCAATGATATCCGTGCCCCAACTTTCAAAGGGCCACGAGGCTATCGTAGGGTATAACACATTAGGCGGCTGATGTAAAACCACACCATGGACCTGACATTGATGACAGTGCTTTGCAGTATTCATGCAATCGTCAATCATTGTAGGCCAGTAGTATCCAAGTCTTTTAATCTTTAATTTCATTTTTGGACCCGATTGATGAGCACCGCACAGTCCTGAATGAACTTCATTAACAATTTTCTGGGCTTCTCGCTTGTTCAAACAGCGCAGCCACATGTGATCAAAGGACCGACGGTACAGCAGATCGTTGACTAGTGCATATGATAGGGCACGTTTCTTAAGCTGGTTGGAGAGTGATTTATCCTGGGGAAGCTTCCCTTCTCTAAGGTAATCGACTAAGGGTCGTCTCCAATCACCTTCTTCGTCAGTCGTCGAAGAGGCGGAAAGGATCTGAAGGGGAGTCTTACTAATGTGTTCCAAATCTATAAGGGAGAGAGTCTTACGACCCTGTATCTCTATAGGGATGGAATCCTCCTCAGGACATGCAAATTCCTTTGCAAGTTTTGCTAAGGCATCCGCCGCATAATTGCTTGCACGGGGAACCCTATACAAAGTAGCAATGGGGATTTGTTCCAGCAAGTGAAGCGTGTACTGGTGATATTTTAGGAGATTCGGATTCAAGACTTTATAAGTTCCGGCGACTTGGTTAATAACTAGTTGGGAATCTCCAAAGATCTTAATCTCTTTAATCTCCATTAGAATCGCAAGTTCCAAACCAGTTATCAGAGCTTCGTATTCAGCTTCGTTGTTTGTGCAAGGCTCCGATAAGTGGTAGGAAAAATGCATCATTCCTTTTTCTGGTGTAATAAAAATTAGACCGACTCCAGCCTTTCCAGGAATTACAGATTGTTGGGTCGCAATCCTACGAGAGGATGCTGCCCCATCAAAATATAATTCCCAGATGGCCTCGCTAGATTCCCCCAAACTCATGATTTGTTCGTCGGGTAAGTCATCATTCAGAGGAGAATCTGCTGGCAGCGGGTGTGCTGCCAGAAAGTCGGCAACAGCCTGTCCTTTCACAGCACGAAGAGGAGTGAAAGTAATCTCAAATTGCAACAATATCATAGACCAACGGGCTAAACGTCCTGACAACGTAGGTCGGGTCATAAGATATTGCAAAGGATTCACTCTTGAAATCAGACTGATTGAGTGGGAGAGCATGTAATGCCTCAGTTTTTGAGCTGCAAAAACTAAAGCAAGACAATGCTTCTCAATTGACGGGTATCGAATTTCAGTAGGAAGGAGTCTTCGACTAAGGTAGTAGAGAGCATTCTCTTTTCCTTCGTCGTTAACTTGAGCTAACAGAGCACCTAAAGACTCATCTAGAGCTGCGGTGTAGAGGATTAATGGCTTTCCGGGAATCGGAGCTGCCAAGACTGGCGGGTTAGAAAGGTATTGTTTGATATCGTCAAAAGCATTCTGACACTTCTCGCCCCATACGAATTTAGTAACCTTTTTCGCAAGGACAGAAAAGGGTTGACATCTCCCGGAAAGATTAGAAATAAACCTCCTTATATATGCCAATCTACCTTGTAGAGACCTTAACTGAGTAAGGCTCTTAGGGGACGGCATATCTAAGATGGCTTCAATTTTAGCAGGATCTATCTCAATTCCGCGGTGCCTTACTACGAATCCTAAGAATTTCCCCGAAGCGACGCCGAAGGCGCACTTCAAGGGGTTCATTTTCAAATCGTAGCGACGCAACCGTTCGAAAACAACTCTTAAATCATACAGGTGAGCCTCTTTAACCTTGCTCTTGACAACTAAATCATCAATATAACATTCAACTTGATTATGAATTAAGTCGTCAAAGATACGGGTCATGGCCCGTTGGTAGGTTGCTCCGGCATTCTTTAGGCCGAATGGCATTACCTTATAACAAAAGATTCCAATAGGGGTTCTGAACGCCGTATTTTTCTCATCTTCAGGGGCCATCTTGATTTGGTTATAACCCGATGAGCCATCCATGAAGGAGAAAATAGCATGTGAGGAGGCAATGTCCACCATGAGTTCTGGTATTGGTAGGGGGAACTCATCCTTAGGGCATGCCTTATTCAGATCCCTATAGTCGACACAAATCCGAATCTGACCATTTTTCTTTCGAACTGGCACGACGCTGGCCACCCAAGAGGGGTATTGTTCCTCTCGAATGAATCCGGCCTCTGCCAATTTCTTAACTTCAGAAACGACTTGTTGCTCAATCTCTAAGCGCATGCGTCGAGGAGCTTGTTTAACAGGGATGGCATCATGCCGAACCCCAAGTTTGTGAACTGCTACCTCAGCAGGCAAACCTGGCATTTCGTCATATGTCCAGGCAAAGCAATCCCTAAACTCGAATAACAACTGGACTAAGTCCCGGGTTTCACCCTCGCTCAACAGAGTACTTATAAAAATCGGATGGGGGTCATCATCGTTTCCCAAGTTAATTTCTCTCAACTCATCGACTGTCGACTTAATTTCCTCTTCAAATTCAGGGGGTGCATCCCGAACTTGAAGATCATCGGGATCGTCTAAAGTCTCCAAACAGAGTCCATCCAAAGGACAAGGAGGATCTGTAGAGACATTTGGAGAATCGAGATGGTAAGTTATCATTAGGCAATACTCATCATCATCGAATGAACTAACTGTTCCAAAGCCAATACCACTTGTTGGATTTTTATTTACTTTTGTTCGCCAAATATTCTCGTGGTATCTAGCTTGACCCTTAGTCCATCGGTATGGTATAGAACCTTTAGAAAAAGTATTTTTTACACAAACAGGGAAGTAGCCGAAAGGTAATTCCATTAATTCATTAAAATCTGCCTCCTCAAGGGTTACATCACCTTCGTCCCTTGCGGAGGAGGAGCCAGGAAAGAATTTCTGGACTTTCTTAACTTCACCATCCAAGTTGGGGGCCACTTTGACTTCCAACCCTACAACCCTGCCTGCCGACAGTGGGGTCAGAGAAAGGGCCTCAATCCTTCTAGTGAGCTTTTCATACATTGTTAATTCGGGCTCGTCACTTTTAACTTTTGAAATATCTACCTCAGGGTCACTGTCCTGGTCTAAGGTGAGATCAAATTTTGGAGGAGTATTTATGTTTTGATAATCGAGAGAGAGGGCAGCACCTTGACTTTCTAGCTCACTATCGGAATCTGATTCCAAATCAATGTATACGGGTGCTGCTCTCCTGTCTAATGAAGCGCGGCCTCGACCTCGTGCCCTTAAAGCCATCCTTCCACCTCTTTGAGGTAATGTGCTTGGAGGTCTAAGGACAACGATATCAGAGTCGTCTTCACTACTCGATTGAATCATTTCTTGACTGATATTTTTATCTTTTTCTTTCTTTTGGTTGAATTTTTGTTCAACCATTTTCTCCTCAAATTTGATCTCTAATTTAGAACGGGACGAGGACCCTTTTGGTACAAAATATGCAGCATCTTCGTAGATCCCAATTTCTTGAATCGAGAATGGTTGCAAATCACCCTTAATCACATGTTCAATGCCGTCTCGTTGATACTTAATGCATTGGTGCAGGGTAGATGGAACCATTCTATATTCGTGAATCCAAGGTCTACCTAGAAGTGCGTTAAAGGACGTAGTTGAATCAATTATATGAAATTTAGCTTCAGTTTTTAAACCTCCTATCTCCAGGAGTAGAGTGATTGAACCTAAAGCTCTCTCGCCCTTCTCGTTGAACCCACGAAGCACCAACCTGTCGGTTGAAAGCTTGCTAGTATCAACTCTGAGATAAGCAAGGGTCTTTATGTTCATCACGTTGACCGATGCACCCGGATCAACAAGGACTCTTGATAACTTGAAATTTCCCACATCTACAGTAATGTAGAGGGGACGATTGTGGTCAGCAGTTCTCAAGAGTAAATCTTCGTCTGAAAAGGTAACCCCAGGGACCTCTTTGAAGTAGAGAGCCTCACGTTCTGAAGTTGCAGCCAACTGTGTTAAGCAAATCTCGGGATCGAGAAGTGCTTTAATTAAAGACTCCCTCATTTCTTTGGAAAGAAGGAGGGCGTCATAAATACTTAATTTTGCTGGCAACTTCCTAAGGTGGGCTAGGACATTGTAATCAACCTTAGGAACGACAGACTCGAAACCCGGAGGAATTAAAGGGAATTCTGGTTGTTGAGGGGAATCCGGACTTAGATTTTCGAATGAAGATTGCTTGCCTTTATCCTGAGGGGGCAACCTAGGGGGTAAGACTTTACCGCCACGGAGTTGCACCTGCTCGACGTCTTCGGGCGGGCAAACTAGGGCAGTGTCTACACACACCATAGGTGTTGGATCATCATTTTCTGAAAGCGAGTCAGAATCTGAAAGTTCTATCAAGATAGGATTTCCTTGGAAATTAATCTGAGGGAAATCACTTTCTGATAAAGCTTCACATTCAACCTCTTCTTGAATAGTCGATTCGGGGAGGTCGGTTTGATTAACCTCAATATTCGTTTCATTAGGAGTTTGATTCAAAGCAGGAGAGTCATCAATTTGCATTTGAGATTCATGGTTAATCATCAAGACAGAAGTAGAAGGATGTTTTTTATTCATCTTTTGACCCTTCGCCTTTGATGGGGCAAAGTAAAAGTTAGATAACAAGAGAGGGGAAAGGGTTTTAACACCACCATCCGCCATTCTAATACATCTCTCATCTACACACTTCCTCTCTACAAAATCAGATTTCTCTTCTTTCACATTTTTCTCAGTAGTTCCTAAGACTACTGGAGAGGGAAGTGGCTCAACATCCTTCTGCGAAGCGTCCAGGTCAACTTTCCACACCGGGGCCTGGGCTATCGTAGTCAGCTGTTGAGAAAGACGAAAAGACTTGTTAATCGACTTTTTAAGTGCCCGGGACAAAGCAATGTCCCAACCATCTTCAACAAAACAAGAAGAGTTAAGAGGATTACCTGAAATGGTCTTAATTGAAGCCTTTTCTGGATCGACCAAGTATTCCTTAGGTATTATGATGTTACCTTGGGTGTAGTTCCTCTCAAGCCAATCTTTGAACACAACGCAGTCCTCAAGAGGGTGACTAAGCATCCTGTGGTACGGGCAATACTTGGGATCATCTTTCTTGCTCTCATCCTCAGGCCTCCTAGCCTCTGGCAACTGAAAATCTGGTTTCTTTAACAGACTTCTGAAGATCTTCTTAACTGACTCCCTTTTAAATGGATAAGGCTTTGCCAATCTCTCTCTAAAAGGGATGAAAGAGGGATCTCTAGTATGTTGAGGAACTATCTGAAAGGGCTGCTTCTGAGGCGGCTGTGGTGGAAGTGGAGTGCTAGGCTGACTAACCACTGGCCTCTTTCCTTTATCTACTGCTGAGACCACAGCTTTCTTTTCAAATGTCTTCACCAGTTTTGGACCCTTCCTTTCCTCAGACTGCTCTCGTAAGAATGGCATCCTAGGAGCCTCTTCCTGCAAATTGCTAGCCTTATTAAGAAGTTTCTCAAAAGTTTTAATAGTGAAACCCTTCAGGAGAAAAGCAACAGGACCGTGGATATTCTTCAAAAGAATCTCCACAGCATGTTGTTCTTGCAACTGGGGTTCACACTTCATCGAGAGGTTTCGCCACCTCAAGATGTACTCAACTAGAGACTCTCCCGGCTTTTGCTTTTCAACCACGAGATCGCCCACAGTGGTGCGTTGTTGCGCTCCAGAAAATCTCTTAAGAAAGAGGTTTTCTAGGTCGCTAAAGGTTCTTACTGAACCGTTGGGCAGATCGGCGTACCATTCAAAAGTAATGCCGGACAGACTACTTACAAATTGGTGAAATAGTAGAGCATCTGACCCTCCTGCGTTGCAACAGCTTGCTCGGAAGTGGGCCAGATGCTGTCTCGGGTTTTCGATTCCAGTGAAAACTTTAAAAGTTGGTGGCACAAAGCCCTTTGGGTAAGGAACTAAGTCATATTCCTCGGGGTAGGGTCTACCCTTTGAAATAGACACAGTTCCTTGAGCATGGGCTAAGGCCTCCCTTACCTGGTCCTCAATTAACTGCTTGATATCCTTCTGAGGTGGGATCGGAGGAATGGTGGAAACTGCAGGGTGGACTGGAGGTATCTCTACTGGACAAGGGAGAGTCACAGGTGGTGACTCGAGAGGTCTGGAATTAAGTTCTGCCCTTTTGGCCTTTTCTGTGAGCTCTCGAGCTGACTGGTGGATCTTAAAAGACTCTTGCTGTGATTTGTCCAACTTTTCTTGCATCTCCTTAACTTGTGACATCATGCTAGCAAGCTGAGTCTCCAAGTTTTTTATATGTTCTTCATCTCTATCTTTCACAGACTCATCTGACTCTGACTCAACAGCATGCGGATCATCATCCTTAACAAATCGGCGTTTGCTGGGCTCAGCTTCTTTATTAGATCCTCTAGTTTCAACCACATGAATGCCCCCAACATAATCATCTTCATCTCCAAGGAGATCATCCATATCAGGGTCGAAAGAAGCCGTTCCTTCTTTGTTCAACAAGATGTTTCTTATTTCTTGGACTACCTCCTCGACCGGTCTATCCCCAATTGATTTAGGGTCAAGGGGTAAGTACCCTTTATACTCAGCCATATCAAACAACTCTTCAGAATCCATAAGGGCAATGATTTCTGTAAGTTTTGGATTAGGATCTGGTTGAGACTTTGTATCTGGTTCATCTTCCATCTCTAAATCCTGGTCAACTCTCTCCTCTTCGACTATCCCAGAGCTGGTAGTCAGAAGAGTGGCATCCTCTACAGGGAGAGGGACATATTCCTCAGGAGAAGTAGGAGCTTGTAAAGTGATAGTTCCCACATCTGGTAAGGTAAGGTCCTCAGACACCTGACTAAGGGGCCTAGGAATGACACTCGAACTTTGGGGATCATCAACTGGGGTAGCAGGAACGGTGACTATTGGATCCGGAATCAAACTGACCGCGGCAGGACTATCAACTGTAACAACTGGAGTACTAGCCTGAACATCCATCAATTCAACTGAACTCGGAGCGGGGTTGGCTGAAACTCGTTGGAGTTGCAGAATGAACTTAGAAGTTCTAGGAGGTGGTGGCAGACTCTCCAACTTGGTTCTCTTTGGCACATATCTCCTTTCAGGAGATTTAGGTCTTTTTCCTTTAAGGTCCACAGACTTTTGAACTTCAACCCCCTTTGGTTTGACAATCACAGAGGCCAATCTTACAGGTTTATGTGGGGGTACCGGGGGTCTACCAGTAGAGTGGCGGCCTCTCTCGGACCCAGTCAACACAATACCCTCTGTTTGAGAAGACAGAGGGCGTGGCACCCAGTGATATCCATCAACCAGTACCGAAGTAGCGGGCTGTCTAGCATACTTCTTATTCTTTCTAACGAATTGAGGGGTTAAATTCTTTGCTTCAGATACTTCTTCCTTCAGTACTTCTTTTTGGAAGCGATGTGAGATCACTCCCTTTAACTGTTTCACATATTCCTCTTTAGTCTGTCCGGTCTGTGCAGCGCAGGTGTGAATTATATTTCTCAAAGTTCTTGTCTTTTGAAGGTGTTTTTCTTTCTGAGTCTTCTTGGTCGAGTAGTCGACCGGGCATGGTGGAGAACGGGCTATCCTAGCTATCCTCTCCTCCCCTTGAGCTGAAGCCAGGGGGTAAAAGCGACTTCCCTTCAGGAGGGGAGAGGAAGTAGGAATAGGTAGCTCCTCAACAGCCTCAGGTTCTACTTGAGCCAAGGTCTTAAAGGGTAGAACTCTCTTAGCCTTAGAGATTTTCTTTCTAAGTCTCCTCAAGTAATTCTTCTTCTGATTCTTCGTGGTGAATCTAAGTCCAGAACTAGACCCTTCTTCAAAAACAGACTTAATTTCAGTGGGAGGCTCAACAACCGGTTCAGGCTGTTCCTGATCATCACTGACTACTGGCAAGGTGGGTGCAGATCCCACAATTAACTCAACTACTGGGGGAGTTTCCTTACTGGCATCCAGGCTCACAATCTGGTGTCCATCCATAGAGAGCTCTAGAGTACTGACTCCCATTCCAAAAATAACAGTGCTCCCTTGGTCATTAACAGTTGAGGACAACTCTCGGTCAAAAGAGAAAATCAGTTGGCCAGCCATTTGAAATTTTTTGAAAGTTAAAGAAAATGATTGAAATTAGATTTTTTTGAAAAGAATGGTAGAAAAGTATTTCATTGTTATTTTTGAAAGTATGACATATGTTGGCCCACGAAGGAATCGTATGGGGTAACACATGACAACTTGGAGTTTGAGAAATAAATTTTTTTTGAAAAAATTTTGAGAATTTGAAAAGGGGTTTTCTTTCAGGTTCCAAAACACAACGGACAGAGTTTCCCCTTGCCCGAAGGCTTATGGAATTGTGAGAAAGCTCAAGTAAGGAGGAATAGTTTAACCCTCCCCACCCTTAGAAATCAAAGGGGAAGTGAGGGGGTTAAAACTAACAAGTTTTGGGATGAAATCAAAGATTTGCATTCTTTTCAATTTTAAGGATTTATATGTTGAACGAGAAATTTATCGAGCATAAATCCATAAAATTAAAAAGGATATCCAGAGATCTGATTTGACACTGTCGCCTCACAGGCTATGCTGGGGCAGAAGGTCAAAATCAGAACGAAAAGCCAAATTTAGAGGTGAAACCTCTCTTTTAGTATTTTGTTATTATTTTAGATGTTGGCCACACTCACCCAAGGAAGAAATGGGCAATGGGACCAACGGAAGAAAGGTAGTTAAGACTACCGATGAAACAAAATTTTGCCATTATTAAAGATGGAGAGAGAGATTTGTCCCACCGGGCGTGCCATTTTTTTGTTGGTGGAATTTTGAAAACAGGTTTTGAAAAATATTAGTTTTCTTTGGGGATTTTAAGATTAAGGTTAAGTTCTAATTCTAAGGTCGAATCGACTCGTTAGAAAGAGTATATCACCCCGAAGGACGAAAATAAGCTTTCATAACGGTGTTCAGACTTAGAATTATGAAATCCATCTTGAATATTGTGAGCGGATGCTAAAGAGAAATTCATATGACCCCGAAGGGTCAAAATGAGGTTCAATTGAATATCCAACTACAATATTCAAGAAGTGTGATCATTAGGTTCACATCCAAAGCCTTATCAAAGAAAGATATATCTCTCCGAAGGGAGAAGATATCGTTCAAAGATAATTCTTTAAATATGATAATAATGATCACTAGTATTTTAAGTTCTCCCAAAGAAATCCAATTGAATTTTGAAAAATCAATTTTTAAAATCAGGTGTGTGTGGTTCTAAATCTCCTACGAGCGCAAGCCCTCGTAGTTAATTACATCGTAGGGAAATAAAATCCCCTACGAAAACTCTCGATTAAAATAGTGGCAAAATTTTGTTTAGATTTTCTAGGAGTGATATCAAAGTATGAATAGAATTATTGGAAAATCAAAAGGGAATGGATCAAAATTGAGCAGTTATTAACGGAGTTAAAGGAGGAGAGGTAGGGGACACTTTGAGATTCCGGAACCATCCGGAAGTGTCCCAACTTAGTCTAAGTATTGGGCTTTATGTTTTAGGATTGAAATAAAGCTTTAATTAGAATTGAGCATTTTATTAGAAATTTGGGATTAGATTCCCGAAATTTGGGGTCTTATAATCAAAGATCTGCCCCGGATCCTAAATCTACTTTGGACACAGGACCACAGTCGTCCGATCCTAACTAATGCAGTGCAAGATCTGGACTTACCCCGGCCTGGATTGGGGAGCCAGCTAACCACCTAATCGATTTAAAATACATGAATCCGGTCTTTTATGAAAGAGTGGTAGGGACGTTATAATTAAAGTTTTGGGGAGGCGGGGCCGACATCTAGAGATTTTCCTAATTGGCCCCTTTGACTTATGTTGGGTGCTAAAATGCTAAGGACTATGAAATTAAAATTTTGACTCTTTAATTTGTATCTAATGCAATGCATGCTGGTTAACAACCTCAAATCAAATATGCTTGAAATTTTTAAAAACAGGCTTATAAAATAATTTTTTAGAAGACTGGACTTCCCCAGGTCCGGCACCTCGTCCTCATAGGTCAGACTATCCGGACTCTACCCGCAGGCGGGGAAGGGTCTAAAACAAGGAAAGAAGAATGCAAAAGTATGCATGCGACCCCGGGGGCGATCCCCGGCTAATTCCCTAGATTCGTTATCTTTCTACATTATTTAGACTCACTAAAATTTTAGACTTTTAAGATTATGAATATAAAAATTTCACACCCTCACGAGCCTCGCGTATCCAGGCGAAAACAAAGAGCGGCATGCAATCGCCAAAAAAAACTAGTAAAAACAAGTAATCCTAAAGGCAATCAAATCGTTACATCAAATACAAATTAATTAATAAATGTCCATAGGCAGAATTGCCTTGCTTATTACAAACCAGAATATTACAGAAAGTAAAGTGGCCGGGCACCACTGACAACAACCCGGATTCTAAGCCTAGTAATGACGCAAGTTATTTTGAGTGGGATACTCTCAATCTTCAAGTCTTCAAATCTTCAATCTCATTCTTCTTTGGACTCCTTTTCTTCAATCTTCTTGGAATCTTCGTAGTGGATTACCCAAATGGACAAGAGGGCACTTCCTTCTAAGGGGAAGGCCACTCTTTCCTCTTTGGGTAAGGAAGAGGTATGATCCAAATTTGGATTTCCAAATGGAAAAGGAGTGTTCCCCAAAAGGGTATCCTTTCCTCTTTGGAATCCAAGCTTTGGATCTATGTATCCCAACTCAAAATAAACTTTCACAACACTTGACACTTGCACAAATTACATTGATATCAAAATAAAAATCTAGACTCACCTGCAGGGTTATCCTAAGCAATTAATATAAATAAAGCAGTTATTCCCAAGCAGTTGTATATGAGCAGAAAAGAAAGTAAACACACTGGCCACGCTCTTTTTATGATTTGGGGGCTTTAGCAGCTGAAGCACCTGTGCAAAGAATTTATAATATTTATGCATTTTTATTTGCCCCCTTTTTATATTGCCCTGCATGAGCGTGGCCACCTGCAGAAAACTGTGTCAACATCCAGATCGTACCTAACCTAAGGGTAATCTAGTCGCCAAACACATCAATCCATCCACAGGGTACAGAAAAAAGTAAGCAGACACAGCAAATCAATTTCATCCACAACATGCAATGAAAACTACGAAAAATCCGGCACACAGCAGTAAAGTAAACACCGGCCTAACCTAGATCTAGAGTTGGTTGTCCTAGCACATCATCTAAGGTGTGTGAGAAAGGTCGTGTGGCTGGGGTAAATCCTAAAGTGGGTTATTAGTTGAAGTTGTCTAAAAGTCTGGGTTTGTTAAGGCTTAAAAGGGGATTTAAATTAAAATTTAAGTATTAATGAATTAAGAATTTTAATTAAACATATTTTAGAAGTTAATTGATTACTACCTTTGTTTCACACCGAGGCCGTGAAGTTTATTTCACCTTCCTTGGGGCTAAGCTAATAGCCTCGTAGGCCTGGGTTACCCAGTAGCAATCGGGGTTGATTAAGTTATTTAAGTTGGTTAGAATTAAAAGAATGGATTAATATAAAAAAAAAAAATGAGTTAGTTACTGATTTTTAAAGTTTGGTTAATTTAAGTTTTCCATTAATTGATTCGTGGCGTTGTGCCACCAGGCTCGAGGAACCAGCCTCCTTAGGACACTTAGCCCCGCAGCCCGGAGTAGTCCAGCCGATAAACCAAATTAATGTAATTGAATTAGATATTTTTAAAATGTTAAATAATTAAAGATTAATCTATTTTAAGATTTAACACCCCTTAGAATCCATTCGTGGCGTTGTGCCACCAGGCTCGAGGAACCAGCCTCCTTAGGACACTTAGCCCCGCAGCCCGGAGTAGTCCAGCCAATAAACTTCAACTTTAGGGTGGTTGTTGTGTTTTGAAGGGTTTGTTAAGTGTTTTAAGCATTAAACCAGTATTTTCTGAATTTTAGAATGATTTGAGCTTTTAGAATATTTTAGAATATTTAATGATTTAATTAAGGGGTTAAAAGTTGAAATTTTGATTAAGACCAAATTCTGGAATGTTTGTATTTTATTAAAATACTAGACCTTTCTACAATCAGTTAGAAGGTAAGTACGTTGAAATCGGATTTTTCTGCATTTTATTACGAAGGTTTGAAGTTTTGAACTAGATTTTAAGCATGGTTTGACCAACTTGTTGACTTTTTAAAATATTGCAAATTTCTGGAATTTAATATTTTTAATAAATATTAGACATCCCTATGAGTTGAATGCAAGTGAGTTTGAGTGATTTGGATTTTTCTAGAATTAGTTATGGATTATCGAAGTTTGGGCATTTTAATGAATTTTAGGAATTTCTTAATTAGAGGGTCTCTTTTGTGATTTTGCTTCAAACAGATTCCCAATCTCTTGAAAATACCTCCAAAGGTCAGGAATAACCTAAGGAGGGATCCCCAAGTGTTTGGGAGATTTTTTTTGATTTTTTAATTATTATTAATTAATTATCTCAATTGAACATTGATTTTCACTTAAAATTAAATTAGGGTTTAAATTGCTGTCAAATCAAAGGGCTTTCAATTATATTAGATTATGGACTGAATTCTGGTCAGTTTGAGGGTTTATATGTAATTTTTGGATTTAAATTGGATTTATTACAATTTTTAGAAGTTTTAAAGGCTTAATTAAGGGTTTAAGACTTAGAAAATTAATTAGGGGACCTAATGACCTCAAAAATCAGTGAAAATTTCTCTAGGGGTTGAGGGTGTCACTAAGTTCAAATGTTCAAAGTTTCAACTCAAGGGAAAGTGAATCCTAATTATGGAAATTTTTCTAAGTTTTCTATACATAAGTCCTTAATTATTGTCCTTAATTATGTCACTAATCTTGATGGACTTGAATCAATGTTTGAACTAACCCTCATACTCAATACACAAGGCATGCATGAACCACATAAACACATTCAATACCTAAATCTAGGAGAGCCTTAGACTAAGTGGTGTGTGCACCTTAAGCATGCAATTAACTAATTAACATAATTAAGACAAAATTAGTGAATAATATAGAAATGATTATTCACTAATCATCCCCTTTATTTCTATTCAAATATGCTTAATCGACATTTAAGATCTCAAATGACTTCTTAAACACTTAAAGATTTACATATATATAGTTTCAAAATATATATTAAAATACATAAATATAAATGGATATATATATATATATAAATAGAAATATATATTATAAAATAATTAAATATATTATTAAAATACATTTTGATGAGTTGAAGGATCCACTGATCTCCATAGAAGTTTGAAAATAATAAAAGGTTTTCCTTGTATTTTTCAAAATACTTAATATTTAATTAAATATAAAAAAGGTGAAAATACTCCAATAATTCTAAATACCATCAAAATCCACTCAAATAGTATTGAGAATTTTTCTGGAGATCAGCCATGCACTCCAAAACATGCATGTCAAGTTTTAAATAAAAATAATTTATACATAATTAATTAAAAATAAAATACATATTTCTGTTTTTCTTAAATTACTAATAAAATAATAACCAAAAGAGTTTGATTTTATTTTTAAAATAAACTAGATGAAATTCTAAAAATTTTGATATATTATACTCAATTTTTGGTTCTGTATTTGATTTACTGTAATTTTTTTAAGTTTCTATAATTAAAACTAATTAAAACACAATTTCCTTAATTAAATGGCGGCGGTCAGACACGCGGCACGCTCTGATTCGCGGGATCGAAACCGCGCGACGGCGGGGACACGCGTCGGCCGCGGGCCGCTTCAAGCGGTTTTCACTTAACCACGTCAGCGGCGCGTGGCAGCCGTTGGATCACAGCGGGTCTGATCCAACGGGTGAGATCAAATCCCGCGGTTGATCTCTGCGGGACGAGATCAGACGGTGGGATTTGACTCCGTGGTTTCTGATCCGAGGGCTCAGATGTCGCCGGACGGCTGATCGAACGACAGATCGAATGCGCGGTCGGATCAGACCGCGGAGGGGCTCGATCTGGACCGTTGATCGAGCGATCAACGGTCCAGAAAACGTACACTCACCGGAGACCGTAAATGACGCCCTAGAGGACGTATTTTGCCTCGTTCTCTCGATCGGGACGATCATTTTTAATGAAATTTTAAACGTAGATTGAAGACATGAACAGAAATCGTGGGGAATAGTTTGTTTTAGCTAAAACCCTAAAAGCATAAAGCTATTTAGATCTAACTAATGTGAACTAGATCTAGGGTTTTAGGGAGTTATACCGTTAGATCTTCGAAATTTCTGGATGGATGAGCTTGTAGATTGTCCAAGTGAAGATCCCCAGCAAAAATCCGAGCTCGAACACGTCTGGATCAACTGCTGTAGGCTTGGGACGGTCTAGGTGGTGTACTCGCCGGAGAACTCGCCGCCGGTGACGTGCAACCACTTGGATTTTGTAGTGGGAAGGTAGAGGAGGCTCTGGAGATCTCAATCGAACAGGGGACAGGACTTGAGAGGGCTTGAGTAGTGAGAGATGATTAGGGTTAGAGTGTATGGCATTAAGGCCTTTTCCCCCTATTCAAACGCCCCCAGGCCAAACGGATGGCTGGGATTGACTCACCAGGTCCTCAGATGTTGCCAAGTGTCCCTGGGACAGCCAGAAGGCTGACCCAAAGGCTGGGCACGCCTCACTCCTATTGGACGGCTTTGGGATGAGTGGAGGCGACATTGCCATTTTAGGCTAAACCAGGCCCTGAGCCTGGTTAGGAGAGCTCCAAGTGAGCTTTAGGACATTAAGGGGTCGGCCTAAAGCAGCTTAAATCAAGGGAAAGGGGCTTAGCATGTGATAAAGCCTTCTAGAAGAGGTTTAAGCTTGGGTTTGACCAGGTTGACCAGTCAACTGGTCAATGGGGCTGATGTGGCATCCAAGCAGGTCATGGAGTCTTTCCAAGTGGCTGGATGGGTGTGGCTTGAGCTAGGTTCAATGGGTTGAAAGGTTTGACCATACAAATGGTCCCTTAAGCCTTGAGTTGACTGGTTGACCAGTCAACTCCATCAAGGGTTATGAAATTTTCATTTAGGTAATTCAAATGAGTTGATTAGGTGGATTGGAGGGTGGTTCCAAGAGCCATGCATGTCAAATGGATTAAGAAGGCTTAATGGGCCTCTAGGCCAAAACTGGTTGACTTGGTCAACCAGTTGGGTTCAGGGGCTAGAAATGGATTCAACAAATTTAGAATGTCATCCTGAGTCTATTGGATGTGGTCCCAGGGTTTGGAGGGGTCGATTTGGTCAAAATCACCATTTGAACCCTTAAGGGCTTGTTTGGTCAACCTAGGTTGACTTGGTCAACCAGGTTGACCCAGGGTCTGGGTTTGGGCTCAACAGGTTTGAAAAGGCATTTGGAGACCATTGAGGGTAGTTCCTGGGTCTGGGGAGGTCAAATTGATCAAAATCCCTATTTGAGTCCCTAAGGGCCTGTTTGGTCAACCTGGGTTGACTTGGTCAACCAGGTTGACCCAGGGTCTGGGTTTGGGCTCAACAGGTTTGAAATGATATTTTAAGGTTAATGGAAGTGGTTGGGTGACTTAGAGAGGTCATTTGGGTCAAAACACATGTTTGGACCCTTAAAGGGCCCCTTGGGTCAAACCTGTTGACTTGGTCAACCAGGTTGACCCAAGGGTTGGAAATAGGTTCAAAAGATTTGAAATGACATTTGAAATTTGTCAAAGGTGGTTGCATCCCATTTGGAGCTCATTTGGTTTGAAATTCCTATTTGAGCCCCATAGGGGTATTTTGGTCAATTTTGACCTATTGGTCAACTATGGTCAAAAATGGGTCTGAAAAATACAGTTTACTGCTCAATGGGTTAAATTCAAAGGTCTGGAAGTGATTGGAAGCTTGAGTAAGGGTTCCAAGGTCAAGATCTCAAAGGGGTTAGGCTCAGTGGCATAGGCTGTAAATATTTGAAGGTTTCACAGCCTTTGAATTTTAATTCAAATTCTGGGGTTAGAGACATCAGAATGAGCTCAAAGTTGGAGGGTAGCCTCTAGAGACATGTCTTATCACTTTGCAAGTGATAGACCCTGAATCAGAGGCCATTTGACTGGGTTTTGAAATGTTTGAAAAATCTCTGAAAAGGGTGTTTAGGACAGGGCTTTAAAAGTTTGAATTTGAGTTTAGACTTCTGGATTTGGATTTGATTTGAAGTTTAAATTAATTTGGACTTGAATTGGATGGAGTTTGAGATTCAAATTGGTCACAGGTAGGAATCAAATTGAAATTGGAGTGGATTAAATATAGGAATTGATTTAAAATTGAGGTTGATCAAAGGTGGAGGTTGATTTGAAGTTGGAGTGATCCTAAGATCTAGAAAAAAATTCTAAGATCTAGGATTTAAAGGAATCCTAGACTCTAGAATAGGCTCTAAGGTCTAGTTCTAGGAAAGATCCTAAGGTCTAGAGTGGATCCTAGGGTCTAGGATTAAATCTGGCTTCTGGAAGGGTCTTAGTGACCTCATACAAAAATGAGGTCAACACCAGGAGAACTCATGTAGCATGAGGGGTGCGAAAGATAAGTACCCATACGTGATAAAATTACTGTGCTCTTTTCAACAGGTACCTGAAGACCCTTAAAAGCTGATGTAGCAGGCAGGGATTGAAGAATTTATGGCTGCGGTGTCATTTGACACCTACCTGGAGCTCTCATGTAGCGACGAGGGGAAGGCTTGATGTAGGCAAAGGGGGGCTCAACTCAAACCCAAAAAAGTTTGATTACACTTCCCTTGAGCTTACTAGCTCAATAAATTTTGACATGGAATTTAGCTCATTTATGAGCTAGTTTTTAGTTCATTTATTTAACTAAAGGTTAGCTCATTATTAACTTGATTTTAGTTCATTAATTATTCTATTTATGTAACTTTTTATTCATAGTTTTATCTTTTAAAATTTGAGTTTGTCCATTGGGATTCCAAAATGGCTTTTGGAATCCCTAGGTTGGTTGTTTTCCGTGCTTGGCTCCTTGGCTTCCACGGGTTGGCTATTCCCATGCCTTAGCTCCTTTGTTTCCTCGATGGGCTGCTGGTTTCCGTACTGGGGGCCTTTCCATGTCTTTGGCGCCTAGGTTCTGTGCGGGCCTCTTTGGTTCTTGTGGCTGCTTCTTCGATTCCATGGCTGGGCTGTTTTCTGAGAGTGTTGGGGGGCTTTTCCATGGTTTGTGTTGCTTGGATTTTTGTGGGAATTCAACTATGTGGTTGTTTGTATTCCCTTCTCATATATATATATATATATATATATATATATATATATATATATATGAGATGTTTTGTAATGTTTTTGTAATGCTATATGATGTGATTTTTGGAGATAACCTGCGGTTTTTTGAAAAGCTTGTGACCTTTGTCCACTTCTTCTTCTCACCTCCTATTGAAATCTTGCGAGCTCTTTCCACCCTTCTTCTCGGCTTCTAACCTCTTTCATCTCTCCACAAGTGACCACCTCACCTGTATCCCTCTTCTTAAAGTAAGCAAGTTTAGGGTGTCTTGTAAGAGTCCAAGTTTCTAAGAGTTTATTATAGTATGGAAGTTGTTTTTTTTAGTTCAATTATCATTATTTGTGTTCTTTTAGTGTCTTTTCTATTACCTAGTAAAGTCTTATTTTGTTAAGCAAAAATTGGGCTCCCCACCTAAGTTTTGCTTACATCAAGGCTAGTCTCTCAGATTTTCCTCTAAATAGGGGAGACGCCGGGAGGCTGCCGAAATTTGGACGGAAACAATTGGACTTGGACAAAATTTGAACAAACTGAACCTGCACTTTGGACTTAAACTTGAACAAGCCTTGAACTTGATTGAACTCAAAGGAAAATATGGGACTTGTGGACTTGATACAATCGACTTAAATGAACTCAAATTTAAATGAATATGAACTTCAACGAATCACAAGGACTCAAGTTTGATTTGAACTTGAACATATTTGAACTCAAGCAAAGACTTAAGTTGGACTACAGGGTACTCGTACAATGGATGATGATGAATTGAGCTTGTATGACATGAGCTTAAATTTGAAGTATGCATTTGTGGACATTGAACTCAAACTATACAATCTTAAGTAGAACTTGAACATTGAATGAGCAACAATAACTCAAATGCCATCATTTGTTAATAAGAATGTGTAATCTAAATTGCAAATAGATACACAAGGATACTTTAATGAATATTGCAATTCATATGTGAGATATTTGTCTCACAAGTGATTATGAAACCAATGCAATCAATTGATTTGGGACAAATGCATTAGCCACAAGGATGTATAATGAATGCAACAAACATCAACATGCAAAAAAGTGAAAATGATATATGATGATTCAAAGAATTTTAATTTGAGTGGAACACTGTTGAGTCTAGTGAATAGGTTGTTAGACCTAAGTTAATGTCCCAAGGCTACAAAGAGGGGGGGTGAATTGGTATTTTTAAAAATGAACCCTCTTTGAAAATGTGTTGAACCGAAATGAAAATTTTTTATTAAATTTTTATAGAAAAAGTTTTTCAACCACAGAGTTTTTTAAAACAAAAGAAAAATGTGGAAAATAAAAAGCAGTAAAGTAAATGACACAAGATTTATAGTGGTTCGGTATAAACCAGACCAACATCCACTCCCCAGAGGCACCCTCTGAGTATTGCACTAATACCAATAGTGTCTCTCCTTTTGCACCCACAGCAAGGCGGAGAAGCCTTTACAAACACTCTTTTCACCACTACCCGGTGCAGCAGAGAACCGTCGTCCTTTTACACAATCCCCAATGTTTGCAGAGAACCGTCCGTCCTTTCACACTCTCCTAGTGTGGACAGAGGATCCTTCGGCTGTTCACACTCTCCAATTGTAGGCAGTGATCCCTTCGGCTGTTCACACTGTCCAAGTATAGGCAGCGAACCCTTCGGCTGTTCACACTCTCCAAGTGTCGGCAGCGAACCGGATCTCCTTGACAGATCTTCTCACAAGAAATTTAGAAGGAAGAAAGAAAAGAGTGAAGTAATCTCAATTCACAAGTAGAGATTCTTACCTTTAAACACCAAGTGACGCCTTCACGCTCCAGTGGTAGGAATCCTCCTTTGAATGCTCTTTCACACTCTGTCCTTCACTGTTCTCTCAATAGGCACAAAGATCAAATGGCAAAAAGATTGGGTGGCAGTTTAATTTGGACTATTTATACAAAAGACAAGAAAAATCGCCCAAAAACTGCAAGTTTTCAATTTTGTACGCAGTGGATCGTCCCGTACGATCGTGGATCATCCTGGACGATTTTATTTAAATGGTCAGAAACGAACCTTATGTATATTGGTACGAAATATTTTCGTACATGTTATTCGTCCCGTACGAACTATGTTCGTCCGGACGAAACAGTTATTTTCATAAGTCAATTTCCAAAAATTCTTCAGAACGTAACCAACTGGCTTAAGTTGATTCAGTTCATCCTGGGACAAACCAGATTTGTCCTGGGATGATTTTAAACAGAGCGCTTCATCCAGGGATGAAAATAAATTTTGTCCTGTACGATGTCATACAGAGAGCTTCGTCCCGGTACAAAAATTAATTTCGTACGATACGAACTCATACAGAGAGCTTCGTCCCGGTACGAACCGTAGTTTTCGTCTAGACGAACATTACGAGTGAGACTCCAGAGAGCTTCGTCCCGGGACGAATATGAAATTCGTCCTGGACGATTAGGACTTAAAAAATTTTCTTCTCGCCCGTTCGAACCAGAGCTTTTCGAAAGGGCTAATTGACATGATCATCCTGTACGAACATGGTTCGTCCCGTACGATCAATTTATAAAAAAAAAATTCCCTTTCATGTAAAAAAAAGTTGATTTACAAATGAATAGTTTGAAGTCTTCATTGCTTGGAGTTGATTTTCCTGAAATGTTAGCACACACTAGAGCAACAAATAATACTTAAAAAAAATGTTAGGAGATATATAAAAAACAATAATATTTGGAATCATCAAAATAATACAAGTTGTAAGAGTATGAAACATGCAAATAGCAACTTTCTCTACAATCTCCCCCTTTTTGATGATGGCAAAATAATTATTGTTTGTAGGTTTTCAAATTCTAAGATCTCTTAGTCTCCCTCTGAATTGATGAACTCATGAAAATAAGGAGGCATTTGAATTACTGAAAGAACAACATAAAACAACACAAAAACAATCAAATACTACAAATACAACATATGTTACTACAAATACAACACATGAAAATCAAACACTACGAAAATCAACAAACAAGTTCTCCCCCTTTTTAACAACATCAAAAGGTGAAGAAGAAAATAATGTTAGAAATATAAGCAGAAATATGAAATTCATTTGATGTATTAATCTTGAAAGTGATTGAAATAATGTATGTAAATAAAAATGTAATAACATTAGAAAGACATGAAATTTCATATAATTTAAGAATTTATATAACTTAACAAATAAAAAGAGTTTTTCAAGGGCATGTGCCAATTTAGACATGAAGATAAAGAGAATCATTGCACTAAGTATGAATAAAAATTTTATATTTCAAATTTCAATATAAATTATGAATGAACATTAGATCAATTTGAATTAAGAGATTAAAAGAGTTTGGAAAGAAGTAATTACCACATGTGGCGCTTTGCGCATCTTTTTCTTTTTTTATACCAGCACATTTTTGTGCATCCCTTATTTTTATTTTGGGCTTATTTTGTGCCTCTTTTGTCATTGCAATATTTTTGCACACTTCTTATGATTTTTGTACATTTGTACAATTTCAAGAGTATTTGAATTCTTTCCAAAATCTATAACATAAAATTTCAAATTTTTCTAAGTGCATAAATAGTAATTGAAGAAAGAAATACAAAATAAGAAAACATCTAAATTGTAATAATAATACCAAGATAATGTAGTCTAAATAAGAGACATGGAATTGAAAAATCTAATAATATTAAGTTATAAGCATTTTTTAAATTTTGAAAAATCATATGTTCCAATGAAATTAATTTAAATTTACAAGTTAAATAAAGCACTATTAAGATTAAAATAAAATGAATGTCATAAAATCTAACACACATTTCTAAAACATTTAATAACAAAGTATTGAAACTTATATTGATATCGTATAAAAACTATTACAATTTAAACTCGCGAAAAAAAAAATACACAACTAAAACATGAAGAGATAACACATAAAAGAAAATCACTAACACAAGTACAATACTGAAATACAGAATAAACATAGAGTAAACAACGAACAAACATATAATAGACCCTAAACAAATCACTCAGATGGACCCTAGTCTGGAGGAGGAGGTGGTGCTGCACCAAAAAAGTTGAAGCAACTACTGATAGTGAACATATTGGTATTAATGGCATTTATTTGTTCACGCATATATCCCATATCCTGATTATGCTGAAAATCTTACTGCTACAGATGAGTTTCAACTTGATCAAATCTTTGATCAAAATGAGCCTCTAAATTTTCAAACCTTTGAACCAAATCCTCATAATTTAGTCCAGCAGCATGTGAAGGTTCGACTTCTTCTTCTGTTTCACTTAGAACTACATGAATTCTACTGGGCTCGTCCTTATTGAAGATAGCTCTAAAGGATGCATCATTGTATTAGAGCGGTTCTTCGAAGTCTTGTTCAGGATGGATTAAATCATACTTCTTCTCCAAAATATAAGTAATCAGATGTCCTAATGCTATGTTCTTCTTTCTTTTGTGATCAATATAACCAATTTCTGAGAGACTATAAATGTAGTCAATTAAGAGTTGAGCCTCATCTATAGGTTGTCTAGTCATAATCAAATAGGTAACAGTGGAAAGAAGAGTGATGTTGATTCTATCACCAGCTTTGGGGATAATGGAAGTTCTTAACACATGCTGAATTATACGGGCATCACGTGTTTGAATAGTTGCTATTTGAATGATTTATATTTGTGCAACTTATGTAGTTTTGATGATTCCAAACATTATTGTTCAAATGTATAGTTATCTCCTAACAATTTTAGAAGACTTGATTTTGCTCTTGTGTGTACTAACATTTCAGGAAAATCCGACTCCAGACTACGATAACTTCAAATCAAATTCAACATGAGATATTTTGTCTATTTGAAGTTTGCACTTTCTTTGATTTAATTTTGAAAGGGAGTGATTGTAATTGAGTGAATAAAAAACTTACACACACACATAAGGAGATCATAAAATTTTATACTGATCATACAGGATGATTTTTATCGTACTGGACGATCCGTCAATTATCTCCAATAGAGCACTTGGAACGAATAGAAATTTGCTCGAAAAATTTTTCTAAGTCCTATTCGTCCAGGACGAAATTTATTATCGTCCCGGACGATGGGTTCTCTGTAAAATTTTCGTCCAGACGAATTTTATCATCGTACGAGGCGACCAGTCCTCTGGAAAATTTTCGTCCAGACGAAAATAAATATCGTACCGGACGATCAGCTCTCTGGAAAATTTTCGTCCAGACGAAAACAAATTATCGTCCGCGGCGATTGGTCCTCTTGAAGATTTTCGTCCAGACGAAATAAATAATCGTCCAGGATGATCGGCTCTCTGGAAAATTTTCGTCCAGACGAACATATATTCGTCCAAACAATTAACCGACTTAGAATAGTTTTCAGCAGTTTCTAGAACCGACCTTGTAATAACCGTTCGTACTGGACGAACCTAGTTCGTACAGGACGATCAGTTGTACGAAGTCATTTCGTACACATATACAA
Organism: Dendrobium huoshanense; assembly: GCA_016618105.1. Lineage (NCBI taxonomy): Eukaryota > Viridiplantae > Streptophyta > Magnoliopsida > Asparagales > Orchidaceae > Dendrobium > Dendrobium huoshanense. The sequence goes on along the minus strand of CM028350.1, from coordinate 5,311,134 downwards.
ATTGGGTCGTTTCAGATCGTTTAAGTAAAATCGTCCAGGACGATCCTGGATCGTACCGGAAGATCCACTGCGTACAGAATTGAAAATATGCAGTTTTTGGGCAGTTTTTCATGTCTTTTGTATAAATAGTCCAAATTAGACTGTCACCCAATCTTTTTTTCATTTGATCTTCGTGCCTCTTGAGAGAATAGCCAAGGAGAGAGTGGAAGAGAGCATTCAAAGGAGGATTCCTACCACTGGAGCGAGAAGGCTTCACTTGGATTACTAAGGTAAGAGTCTCTACTTGTGAAATTGGATTTCTTCACTCTTTTCCTTCTTCCTTCTAGATTCTTGTGAGAAGATCAGTCAAGGAGATCCGGTTCTCTGCCGACACTTGGAGAGTGTGAATAGCCGAAGGGTTCTCTGCCCACACTAGGAGAGTGTAAAAGGACGAAGGTTCTCTGCCTACACTTGGAGAGTGTGAACAGCCGTAGGGTTCTCTGCCCACACTAGGAGAGTGTAAAAGGACGACGGTTCTCTGCCAGCACTGTGGATTGTGTAAAAGGACGACGGTTCTCTGCTGCACCGGGTAGTGGTGAAAAGAGTGTGTTGTAAAGGCTTCTCCGCCTTGCTGTGGGTGCTAAAGGAGAGTCACTTTGTGGTATTAGTGCAATACTCAAAGTGTGCCTCTGAGGAGTGGATGTAGGTCTGGTTATAGACCGAACCACTATAAATCTGGTGTCATTTACTTTATTGCTTTTACGTTTCCGCATTTTAAATTTCAGTTTTAACAACTCTGTGGTTGAAAAACATTTTTCTACAAACTTTAAAAGAAAATTTTATTTCGGTTCAACTTTATTATTAAGAGGGTTTAAAATTTTTTAAAACTACCAATTCACCCCCCTCTTGGTAGCCGTGGGACATTTACTTAGGCTTAACATCCTAATTACTAGACTCAACAAGTGGTATCAAAGCTTAGTTTCAAAATCATAAGTTTGAACTACTTTTTGATTAACGTAGATGGCTACATTTGGAAACCGAAACACACCTGAGGGTTACTCTATCACTAGACCTCCACTGTTTGACAATATTCCTTTTGATTTTTGGAAAACACGCATCTCTTCTTTCTTACAGTCACTTGATTATCGCATGTGGATGCTAGTCCAGGAAGGTTACTCAAAACCAACTAGATTAGTTGATGGAATTAGGGTAGAAATACCCTATACAGATTGGACTATTGAAGAACGTGACTTAGCACAATTAAATGCGAAATGTTTAAATAGTTTCTTTTGTGCTTTAAAATCTGAAGACTACATCCGAGTTTCCACTTGTAAAAGCAGAAAAGACATATGGGATAGACTTTGTATTACTTATGAAAGGACAAATGAGGTTAAGCAATCAAGACTCAATATCTTGTTACATGACTACGAATTATTTTGCATGAAACCTAATGAATCTATATCTAACATGTACACAAGATTCACTCAAATTGTCACCTCTTTGCATGCACTTGGTAGGGAATTAACTAATGCTGAAATGGTTAATAAGATTCTTCGTTGTTTACCTACTGCATACGATGCTAAAATTACTGCAATTACAGAGTCTAAAGATCTGAACATTTATTCCATTGACAATCTTCTTGGTTCACTCATTGCTTACGAGCAAGGAGTAAGTCAAAGAAAGATTGATGCAGGGGAACCAAGAAAGGACAAAAATATTGCACTAAATGTGGAAGAGTCAGAAAGTGAACACTCACAACCTGAGGATGAAGACGATATTGCACTGATGACTAGACAATTCAGAAACTTTTTAAAGAAGAAGCAGAAGAGACGCCAGTAATGGAATAGAGGTAAGTATAACAGAAATGGCAAGGTTTCTAATGAAGTGATTTGTTATGAATGCAGGAAACCAGGTCATATAAAGACTGATTGTCCAAAACTCAAAGTCACTCCTAACAAGGAGAAGGTAGAGGAGAAACCAATGGTAAAGAAGAGCAAGAAGAAGTTTCAAAAGGCTTTTTGGGCGGACTCAGCTTCAGACTCAACTGAGACTGAAAAAGAAGAAGAAGTCACCAACCTTTGCTTGATGGCAGATAATGCTGAACAATCAGATCAAGAAGAGGTATGTGATTTAACCTATAATGAATTGTTTGAAGTTTCTGAACACATGCATGATGCATATAGGAAAATGAAAAAGATGCATGCTAGTTTAGTTTTAGAATTGGAAAAGCTTAAAAAGGAACACGAAATCCTTTGGAAAGATCATGCTTTAATTGATAGCAACCACATGAAACTACTTGATGAATATGATGACTTGAATAAAAATTTTGAGAATTTAAAATCATCCTATGCTGAACTTGAAAAAGAATTTAAGAATTTTAAGGATGAATCTGAGAGCAAGACATATAGAATCAATTATACCAATCGAATCTTGGAGGATATGAATTCATTTTACAAACTCACTATAAGAGCTCTCGAGGATAATAGGAACCCCCCTAAACTTGAAGATTTTACAAATCCTAAATATTATCCTAAATTCATGAAATCCCTTAGAAGACAATCATATGTAAGAAAACATAGGAATATTTTTCCTAATGTTAAATGTAACAATTGTAGATTTTTTGGACATATATCTCACACCTGCACTTTAAAGATGAAACCTAATTTGGTGTGGAGAACTAAGATGCATAAACCTAGACATATCATACATGCATCTGATTATAAATTTCATAAAGGTGAACCCAAACTAGTTTGGGTTCCCAGGTCTAACATTTGAGAATTTTGCAGGTATACTCTCACACAAGACCTCGTGAGAGTATATGGTACCTGGACAGCGGATGTTCAAAGCACATGACTGGAGCTACTGCTCAATTCATAACACTGGAAGCCAGGAGTGGAGGCAAGGTTACACTTGGAGATAATACCACAAAGAAAGTGGTTGGATCAGGTATGATTGGAAATTTGAAAACTTTTTCATAGACAATGTTTTAATAGTTGAAGGCTTAAAACATAATTTGCTAAGCATAAGTCAGCTATGTGATAAGGGCTATAATGTAAATTTTTACCTACTAGCTGCATAATTAGCCTAAATGGGAAAATTGTTTTAAATAGAAAAAGGGTAAACAATGTCTACATGCTAGATTTAAATTGTATTCAATCTCCTACTGCCTTTTGTTTGAAAACTATTTCTGATGAATCATGGCTTTGGCATAGGAGACTTTGTCATTCTAGTATGAAAAATCTTAGAAGAATTACCCAAAAGAATTTGGTGAGAGGAATACCTAAACTAGACTTTACCAAGGACCATCTATGTGATGCATGTCAATTAGGAAAACAAGTGAAGTCCTTTTTTAAGTTCAATAAAGATCTTAGGACCAGTAAACCTTTAGAAATTCTTCACATAGATCTTTTTGGACCTGTAAGCACTGTTAGTCTAGGAGGAAAGGTATATGGATTTGTTATAGTAGATGATTTTTCAAGATTCACCTGGGTTAAATTTCTTTTTCATAAGATTGAATCATTTGAGGAATTCAGAAATTTTTCAACTTGGATACAAAGAAAACTAGGATGTGAAATAATTTCTATACAAAGTGATCATGGAGGAGAATTTGAAAATGAAAGATTTGAAGATTTCTGTAAAGAAAAGGGGATTGATCACAATTTTTCTGCACCTAGAACTCCTCAACAAAATAGAGTAGTTGAAAGAAAGAATAGAACATTAATAGAAGCCGCCCGAGCAATGTTAGCAGAATACTCGCTTCCTAGATATTTTTGGGCTGAGGCGGTTAGCACTGCATGCTATGTTCTGAATAGGGTGAATGTGAGATCAAATTTGAATAAAACACCCTATGAGTTGCTAAAAGGTAGAACACCAAATTTGTCTCATTTGCATGTATTTGGTTGCAAGGTGTTCATACATAATAATGGAAAATCTGCCTTAGGAAAATTTGATCCAAAATCAGATGAAGGAATTTTTGTTGGATATTTAAGTGTTGGAAAATCTTATAGAGTATTCAACAAAAGAACTTTAGTCATTGAAGAAACCACACATGTTGTTTTTGATGAAAATGGAAATATGGAAGAGCCAAATGTTGTTGAAGAAGAAATTGAAGAAAACTCCCAAAAGATTGATAGATTAAATTTGGAAGAAAATGTGGAAGAAAATTTAGAAAGAGAAGACCCTTTGCCTAGAGATTTGAGATTTTCTAAAAACCACCCAAAGGAATTGATTATAGGTGAACCAAGTGAGGGTGTTAGAACTAGGCGTGGATTAAACAAGGAAGTCAATCATTCAGCCTTTATTTCAACTATTGAACCCACTAACATTGATCAAGCACTTTCAGATGAATTTTGGATATTGGCCATGCAAGAAGAGTTAAATCAATTTGTAAGAAATAAAGTTTGGGAACTAACTACAAGGCCAAAAGATCAAAGTGTTGTTGGAACCAAGTGGGTGTTCAAAAATAAAATGAATGACTCAGGAGTAGTCATTAGAAATAAGACTAGATTAGTAGCTAAGGGGTATAATCAAATTGAAGGAATTGATTTTGAGGAAACTTTTGCCCCTGTAGCTAGACTTGAAGCAATTAGGGTTTTACTAGCCTTTGCCTGTTTTAAAGGTTTTAAATTGTTTCGAATGGATGTCAAAAGTGCCTTTTTAAATGGGGTAATTGAGGAAGATGTGTTTGTAGAACAACCTCCAGGTTTTGAAAATTCTAAATTTCCAAATCATGTTTTCAAATTAAAAAAGGCATTATATGGATTGAAACAGGCACCTAGGGCTTGGTATGAGAGGTTGAGCACCTTCCTACTTGAAAGATCTTTTGAAAAAGGAAGTGTGTATACAATTCTCTTTTTGGGGAAAATTGGAAAGGATATACTTATTGTTCAAATTTATGTGGAAGACATCATCTTTGGATCTTCAAATAAACATCTTTGTGATGATTTTTCTAAAACAATGAGTAGTGAATTTGAAATGAGTCTAATGGGAGATTTAAATTACTTTCTAGGATTTAGCATTAAGCAACTTGAGGAAGGTACTTTTCTTAGTCAAACTAAATATATTAAGGACATCCTCAAAAAATATGAAATGGACAATGCTAAACCTGTTAGTACACCAATGAGTTCTTCAGTTCAGTTGGATAAGGACCTTAAGGGAAAATCTGTTCATCAAAAGAAATTTAGAGGGATAATTGGATATTTACTTTACATGACTGCTAGCCAACCAGATATTATGTTCAGTGTTTGCTTATGTGCTAGATTTCAATCAGATCCAAAAGAATCACATTTGACAGCAGTGAAAAGGATTTTAAGATATCTTCTAGGAACTCAAAATTTAGGAATTTGGTATCCTAAGTTTAGCTCTTCATTTGAAATTATTGGTTACTCAGATTCTGACTTTGCAGGCTTTAGAGTGGATAGGAAAAGCACTTCTGGAACATGTCAATTCATTGGAAATTCATTAGTTTCATGGTCTAGTAGAAAACAAAATTCAGTGGCACTATCTACTGCAGAAACAGAATACATTGCATTAGGAAGTTGTGTGGCACAAGTACTTTGGTTAAAACAACAGTTGATTGATTTAGGATTAACTATAGGCACTATTCTAATTTATTGTGACAATACTAGTGCTATTTGCATTTCCAAAAATCCTATTCAACATTCTAGAACCAAACACATTGATATAAGGGATCATTTCATAAGGGATCATGTATCCAAAGGAGAAATTGAACTCATACATGTTTCAACTGAAAATCAACTTGCAGACATTTTTACAAAACCTTTAGCCTTTGATACCTTCAGTACTTTAAGAACAAGGCTTGGTGTTATTGATTTGAATGCTTAAACAAAATGTCTTTGCAACATTGATATTTGTTTTGTTTAGTTTTGATTTTGTGAAATTTTGTGTTTTTTGAATGATTTGTTTTTGGATTTATGATTTTATTTTATGTTTTCTGTGTTTTTTTTTTAATATTTTTGTTGATTTTCTTAATTTAAAAAATTCAAAATTCAAAATTTTTTTTGGAGGAAATCGTCCAGGACGAAAATTTTTCGTACGGGACGATGTGTGAAGGAACAGTTTGCGCGAATTTTAACCGTTTTGAGAGCAGTTTTTAATTAGATCGTCTATACGATCTGATTATCGTCCAGGACGAATTTTTTCTCTCTCTCAAACGTCGGGACGATTGAATGCAGCGGTTGAGTGGATAAGACAATTTTTAATATGAACTTCGTCTGTACGAAATTTTCGTTCGTCCAGACGAACATGTGTCGGTTCGATGTAGGGGACGGTTTTCAAGAGTCATTAAAACGATTTACTTTTTGATCATCTGTACGAAAATTTTTCGTCTGTATGATCGGTCAAGTCAAAAAGTCTGTACGAAGGGACGCATCGTAAGTTGTGTTGATTACGAAAAGCCGTTACATTTTGGATGAATTGGATCGTCTGTACGAATTTTTTCGTCCAGACGAACGATAATTTTTCGTACAGGACGAATATTTTCGTCCAGGACGAACGTATCGTTTTTCTTTAAATATGAAGGCTTTCAAACTTAACAATCACACTTCCAAACTTCTTTTTCAATCCCTTTCTACATCAAATCAACAATGGCCTCCTCTAGCAAAAGACAAAAGGTTTTGGTGAAGAAACCAAATAGGAATGCCCAGACAACTTTCTTTCCAAGGCAAATGAGGAATCTTTTCCTCGTTTTGCATCCGCAAAGATCACTCCCTCTCGCATTCTTATTCAAACTGAGTTGAAATTTCGGGTATTGCACCTCTTCGCCTCAACCCAATTTCAGTTCATTCTTTCTCTCGCCCACTTCTACAATAAGCAAACCTACCATTACTTTCTAGCTAACATGAGTTTCAATTCTGACCACTCCACCATTAGTTCTTATGTTTTTAAGCAAAAAGTGGAGATCACCAAGCATGAACTTGGTGCATTTTTAAACTTAAGAATTGAGGGATATAGAGCCCACACCCTAATGTCAGAAACCTCCTTCAAATGGTTTCAAATCAATAGGGTAATTAGAGAAAATGCTATTGACAATCATGTTGCTAGAGTCTCCGGTATGACCCAAGATGCCCGAATCATCCAGCATATCCTTAGATCCTCAATTATTCCTAACCTGGTGATAGGATTAACATTACCCCTCTCCTTTCTGTTCTAACCTTTTTAATCATGAAAGGACATCCTATTGACGAATCCCAACTTATCATAGACCATATCTATGGGCTTTCAGAAATAGGACATGCTGATTAGAAGAGGAAGAAGAACATTTCATTAGGACACCTAATTACTTATATTTTGGAAAAGAAGAACAATATAGTGCATCCTGATGAAGAATATGAAGAGCCAGTTTACTATAACGATGCATCATTCAGATTGCTCTTCAAGGAGGAAAAAGAAAAAGAAAAAGCACATGGCAGTGCTTCAGAAGAGGAAGAAGAAGAAGGAGTGCAAGCTTCTGCTTCTCAATCAGATTACCAGAATCTGATTGAGAGATTTGATAGATTAGAGACTCACATTGATCAAAGATTTGATCAATTTGATGCTCAACTTACGCAGCAGCAACAAGACATTGGTAATATTAAAGATGAAGTTCTTGAAATTAATATCAATGTAATGTTGATGGCCTCCTACTTCAACCTCTTTGGCGGCATTCCTCCTCCTCCTCCAGAACAGTAGAATTGTTTTTATGTGTGTTTATTGTATTTTTTTTATGTTTGTATCGTGTCTGTTTTATTTGTTAAATGTTTGTGTTTAAGTTGGTTTTTCTTTTTTTTTAAGTTCAATGTATTTTTCTTCTTTTTATGTAATCTGTTTCTTAAGTATCAATGAAAGTTTTCTTTTATTAGATTTATTTTGAAATGTGGTTAATGTTTATGAATTTCATTAGTATTATTTAATCTACATAGTGCTTAAATTCGATTGTAATTTGAGATTATCTATATTAGAAAATCTAGACTTTCTGAATTTATAAGTTGTTTATAACTTGTTGTAATTAGAACTTTTAAATTCATGTCTATTCATTTAGACTACATAAAAGTTAATATTACTATTGCAATTTAGATGTTTCCTTATTTTGTATTTCTATGCTCAAGTGATATTTATGCACCTAGAAATATTTGAAATTTTAGATTATAGATTTTGGAAAGAATTGGTCTCAATTACTCTTGAACATTGTACAAATGTACAAAAATCAAAAGGAATTCACAAAGATTTGCAAAGTGAAAAAGAGGCACAAAATAAGCCCAATCAAGAAAAAATGCACAAAAATGTGCCCCAAAATTTTGAAAAAGATGCGCAAAGCGCCACATGAGGTAATTCTCTTCTTTCCAAATTCGTTCAATCTCTTAATTCAAATTGATCTTATGTTCATTTATATTCTATTGAACTTTGAAATATAGAATTTTTATACATCTCTCTTGTAATGATTTTCTATAGTCAAATGTCTAAATTGAATCATTTCTTTGATAAATTCTTCTTACTTACAATGTTATATCAGTTCTTAAATTGAATGAATTTCTATGATTGACCTAATATCTTTAGTTTAAAATTGCATACCCTATGTCAATCACAATTTAGATTAAATTTTAAAAATGATTTTCATATAATTACTTACATTTCTTGTCTTTTTCTTCTTCACTTTTTGTTGTTGTCAAAAAGGGGGAGAAATTATTGTATTTTCATTTTCTATTTTGATTGTTCTGTTTGCAAGTTTTTTACTTTGTAGTTGTTTGAGTTAAAATTTTTGAAAAACAAAAATATTGTTCTTTATGCCTTCTTATTTTAATGTACTCATCAATTCAGGGGGAGTTTAGGAAATAGGAGATTTGTTTAACTTGAAATCATACAAATAATAATTGTTTTACCATCATCAAAAAGGGGGAGATTGTTTGAATAGTTGCTATTTGAATGATTTATATTTGTGCAACTTATGTAGTTTTGATGATTCCAAACATTATTGTTCAAATGTATAGTTATCTCCTAACAATTTTAGAAGACTTGCTTTTGCTCTTGTGTGTACTAACATTTCAGGAAAATCCGACTCCAGACTACGATAACTTCAAATCAAATTCAACATGAGATATTTTGTCTATTTGAAGTTTGCACTTTCTTTGATTTAATTTTGAAAGGGAGTGATTGTAATTGAGTGAATAAAAAACTTACACACACACACATAAGGAGATCATACAATTTTATACTGATCGTACAGGACGATTTTTATCGTACTGGACGATCCGTCAGTTATCTCCTATAGAGCACTTGGAACGAATAGGAATTTGCTCGAAAAATTTTTCTAAGTCCTATTCATCCAGGACGAAATTTATTATCGTCCCGGACGATGGGTTCTCTGTAAAATTTTCGTCCAGACGAATTTTATCATCGTACGAGGTGACCAGTCCTCTGGAAAATTTTCGTCCAGACAAAAATAAATATCGTACCGGACGATCAGCTCTCCGGAAAATTTTCGTCCAGACGAAAACAAATTATCGTCCGCGGCGATTGGTCCTCTAGAAAATTTTTGTCCAGACGAAATAAATAATCGTCCAGGACGATCGGCTCTCTGGAAAATTTTCATCCAGACGAACATATTTTCGTCCAAACGATTAACCGACTTAGAACAGTTTTCAGCAGTTTCTAGAACCGACCTTGTAATAACCGTTCGTACTGGACGAACCTAGTTCGTACAGGACGATCAGCTGTACGAAGTCATTTCGTACACATATACAAATTGGGTCGTTTCAGATCGTTTAAGTAAAATCGTCCAGGACGATCCAGGATCGTACCGGACGATCCACTGCGTATAGAATTGAAAATATGCAGTTTTTGGGCGGTTTTTCATGTCTTTTGTATAAATAGTCCAAATTAGACTGCCACACAATCTTTTTGTCTTTTGATCTTCGTGCCTCTTGAGAGAATAGCCAAGGAGAGAGTGGAAGAGAGCATTCAAAGGAGGATTCCTACCACTGGAGCGAGAAGGCTTCACTTGGATTACTAAGGTAAGAGTCTCTACTTGTGAAATTGGATTTCTTCACTCTTTTCCTTCTTCCTTCTAGATTCTTGTGAGAAGATCAGTCAAGGAGATCCGGTTCTCTGCCGACACTTGGAGAGTGTGAACAGCCGAAGGGTTCTCTGCCCACACTAGGAGAGTGTAAAAGGACGAAGGTTCTCTACCTGCACTTGGAGAGTGTGAACAGCCGTAGGGTTCTCTACCCACACTAGGAGAGTGTAAAAGGACGACGGTTCTCTGCCAGCACTGTGGATTGTGTAAAAGGACGACGGTTCTCTGCCGCACTGGGTAGTGGTGAAAAGAGTGTGTTGTAAAGGCTTCTCCGCCTTGCTGTGGGTGCTAAAGGAGAGTCACTTTGTGGTATTAGTGCAATACTCAGAGGGTGCCTCTGAGGAGTGGATGTAGGTCTAGTTATAGACCGAACCACTATAAATCTGGTGTCATTTACTTTATTGCTTTTACGTTTTCGCATTTTAAATTTCAGTTTTAACAACTCTGTGGTTGAAAAACATTTTTCTACAAACTTTAAAAGCAAAATTTATTTCGGTTCAACTTTATTATTAAGAGGGTTTAAAATTTTTTAAAACTATCAATTCACCCCCCTCTTGGTAGCCGTGGGACATTTACTTAGGCTTAACATCCTAATTACTAGACTCAACATCACACACTAAGGTTGAAACTTTAGGAGAATGATCCTTAAGTCTCCTATCTCTAATCACCCTATTTACTTCAGTCCAGTCAAAACATGAATTTGTTAAAGTCTGTGCTCTTAAGCCTTCAGTCCTTAAGTTTAGAAAAATACCAAAGTCAGCTTTGGTAATTTTAACTTTCTTTTTGAAAATAAAAGAACTGATAACAGAGTGGTCAGTGTTGAATGACATGTTTGCCAGGAAGAAGTGGAAAGTTTCTTTATTGTAGAAGTGTTCTAAAGTGAGGATAAAAGCAAATTGAGTATGTTCAAACAAGTGCATTACCTTGAAGGTTAAGTGATCCTGTAGGAGAACTCTAGATGGAGTTATTTTTGCAGATACAAACCTAGGGAAAGATTCTTCATTAGCTTTAGACATAAAGTTTTTGGATGAATTCCTAGGAGGGCCCTTAGACAAAATCTTTTGGCACTTGCTAGAACTAGCCATTGAAGGATTTGAAAGGATCAAGTCTTTAAAAGTTATCTGTGAGAATGACTGTTCAAAAAAATGCCGTTAATTTATAGAATTATGACTGTTTGTACCGGACAAAATTTCATTCGTCCGGTACGAATTCGATTCGTCCCAGTACGAAAATATTTCGTATGGACGATCGAGTGAGTCAAAATAATAATGGCTTTTTGTAATCACACAAGTTACGAAGCATCCTTTCATACAGACTTTTGACCAAAAGGATCATACAGACGAACACATGTTCGTACAGACGATCAAAAGTTAACTCGTTTTAATGTCAGTTGAAAATCATCCCCCGCTATGAACCGACATATGTTCGTCTGGACGAACCAAAGGTTCGTACGGACAAAGTTCATAATTAAAACTGCCTTATCCATTCAACTGTTGTATTCAATCGTCCCGTCGTTTGAGAAAAAAATATTTTGTCCCGGACGATCGTGTAGATCGTATAGACAAACTTCATTAAAAACTGCTCAAGACAGTTTGAAATCATGCAAACTGAATTTTACATACATCATCCCGTACGAAAATTTTTCGTCCCGGGCGATTACCACAAATTTTTGGATTTTTGACTTTTTATTAAAGAAAACCAAACTAAACACACTAAGCACAATAGACAATTACAAATGCACAGACTCAAAATAAAAAAGAAACACTAAAAAAAAAAAAAATTTACAAAAACAAAATCATAAAAACATAAACTATGAAAACAGAAATATCAATGTTGCAAAAACATTTTTATTTAAGCATTCAAATCAATTACACCAAGCCTTGTTCTTAATGTACTGAAAGTATCAAAGGCTAAAATTTTTGTAAAAATGTCTGCAAGTTGATTTTCAGTTGAAACATGAATAAGTTCAATTTCTCCCTTGGATACATGATCCCTTATGAAATGATGTCTTATGTCAATGTGTTTGGTTCTAGAATATTGAATAGGATTTTTGGAAATGCAAATAGCACTAGTATTATCACAATAAATTAGAATAGTGCCTATAGTTAATCCTAAATCAATCAACTGTTGTTTTAACCAAAGTACTTATGCCACACAACTTTCTAATGCAATGTATTCTGCTTCTACAGTAGATAGGGCCACTGAATGTTGTTTTCTACTAGACCATGAAACTAATGAATTTCCAATGAATTGACATGTTCCAGAAGTGCTTTTCTTATCCACTCTACAGCCTGCAAAGTCAGAATCTGAATAACCAATAATTTCAAATGAATAGCTAAACTTAGGATACCAAATTCCTAAGTTCTGAGTTCCTAGTAAATATCTTAATATCCTTTTCACTGCTGTCAAATGTGATTCTTTTGGATCTGATTGAAATCTAGCACATAAACAAACACTGAACATAATATCTGGTCGGCTAGCAGTCAAGTAAAGTAAAGATCCAATAATCCCTCTAAATTTCTTTTGATCAACAGATTATCCCTTAAGGTCCTTATCCAACTGAACTGAGGAACTCATTAGTGTACTAACATGTTTAGCATTATCAATTTCATATTGTTTGAGGATGTCCTTAACATATTTAGATTGACTAAGAAATGTACCTTCCTCAAGTTGCTTAATGCTAAAACCTAGAAAGTAATTTAAATCTCCCATTAGACTCATTTCAAATTCAATACTCATTGTTTTAGAAAAAGCATCACAAAAATTTTTATTTGAAGATCCAAAAATATTATCATCCACATAAATTTGAACAATGAGTATATCATTTCCAAATTTTTTTAAAAAAAGTGTTGTATCCACACTTCCTTTTTCAAAAGATCTTTCAAGTAGGAAGGTGCTCAACCTCTCATACCAAGCCCTAGGTGCCTGTTTTAATCCATATAATTCCTTTTTTAACTTGAAAATATGATTTAGGTATTTAGAATTTTCAAAACCTGGAGGTTATTCTACAAAAACATCTTCTTCAATTACCCCATTTAAAAAGGCACTTTTGACATCCATTTGAAATTATTTAAATCCTTTAAAACAGGCAAAGGCATGTAAAACCCTAATTGTTTCAAACCTAGCTACAGGGGCAAAAGTCTCCTCAAAATCAATTCCTTCAATTTGATTATACACCTTAGCAACTAATCTAGCCTTTTTTCTAATGACTACTCCTGAGTCATTCATTTTATTTTTGAATACCCACTTGGTTCCAACAACACTTTGATCTTTTGGCCTTGAAGTTAATTCCCAAACTTTATTTCTTACAAATTAATTCAACTCTTCTTGCATGGCCAATATCCAAAATTCATCAGAAAGTGCTTGATTAATGTTAGTGGGTTCTATAGTTGAAATAAAGGTTGAATGATTGACTTATTTGTTTAATCCATGCCTAGTTCTAACACCCTCACTAGGTTCACCTATAATCAATTCCCTTGGGTGGTTTTTAGAAAATCTCAAATCTCTAGGCAAAGGGTTTTTTATTTCCAAATTCTCTTCCACATTTTCTTCCAAATTTATTTTTTCAATCTTTTGGGAGTTTTTCTCAATCTCATCTTCAATAACATTTGGTTCTTCAAAATTTCCAGATTCATCAAATATAATATGTGTGGTTTCTTCAATGACCAAAGTTCTTTTGTTTAATACTCTATAAGATTTTCCAACACTTGAATATCTAACAAAAATTCCTTCATCTGATTTTGGATCAAATTTTCCTAAGGCAGATTTTCCATTATTATGAATGAACACCTTGCAACCAAAAATATATAAATGAGACAAATTAGGTGTTCTATCTTTTAGCAACTCATAGGGTGTTTTATTTAAATTCGATCTTATATTCACCCTATTCAGAACATAACAGGCAGTGCTAACCGTCTCAGCACAAAAATATCTAGGAAGTGAGTATTCTGCCAACATTGCTCGGGCGGCTTCTATTAATGTTCTATTTTTCCTTTCGACTACTCCATTTTGTTGAGGGGTTCTAGGTGCAGAAAAATTGTGATCAATCCCTTTTTCTTTACAAAAATTTTTAAATCTTTCATTTTCAAATTCTCCTCCATGATCACTTTGTATAGATATGATTTCACACCCAAATTTTCTTTGAATCCAAGTCAAAAAATTTCTAAATTCCTGAAATGATTCATTTTTAAGAAATAGACATCTAACCCAAGTGAATCTTGAATAATCATCCACTATAACAAATTCGTATACCTTCCCTCCTAGACTTACAGTTCCTACTGGTCCAAAAAGATCCAGGGATGAAAATAAATTTTGTCCTGCACGATGTCATACAGAGAGCTTCGTCCCGGTACGAAAATTGATTTCGTATGATACGAACTCATACAGAGAGCTTCATCCCGGTACGAACCGTAGTTTTTGTCTAGACGAACATTACGAGTGAGACTCCAGAGAGCTTCGTCCCGGGATGAATATGAAATTCGTCCTGGACGATTAGGACTTAGAAAATTTTCTTCTTGCCCGTTCGAACCAGAGCTTTTCGGAAGGGCTAATTGACATGATTGTCCTGTATGAACATGGTTCGTCCCTTATGATCAATTTACAAAAAAAAAATTCCCTTTCATGTAAAAAAAAAATTGATTTACAAATGAATAGTTTGAAGTCTTCATTGCTTGGAGTTGATTTTCCTGAAATGTTAGTACACATTAGAGCAACAAATAATACTTAAAAAAAATGTTAGGAGATATATAAAAAACAATAATATTTGGAATCATCAAAATAATACAAGTTGTAAGAGTATGAAACATGCAAATAGCAACTTTCTCTATAAACACTTGGTACAAAGCTTTGATTTTATGAAACAATATTTGGACAATTCCAAGTGATCTACAAATGAGTGCAAGTTGGAGTATGATCCTCCCACAATTAATAGAAAAAGATATACAAGTCGACACACAAAGCATTCTTAAGTTTTTTGTGAGCGATGACAAGAGAATACAATAGCTTTGCCAACATACAATGAACCCAAGGGCCATGAAATGAATGCTACAACATCCCTACTATTGGTATTAACCAAAGCAAACATAACAGCCTCCAACGAATGTTGAAAATCAATACTCTGGCAAATGCAGCAACATCGGGCATTCAATATCAACATGTGATATTATATAATAAGTCTTGCAAGCATAAGTCAGGGAGTGGCAATGAATGCAGCATACCTATGAACAAATGAAAGAAAAAATGCATAAAAAATATCAAGCATACCACTAATGTTGGTTAATTCGTGAAAGACATATGTCACATGCACATATGAAAATAAGCATGTGATGAGTTTGAACTGTGTACATGCATGGATCAAAGAATCTGCAATATAAAGAGCTGCTCATGATGAAGGGGGTTCATAGTAGATGTAGCGAGCTACATATAAGTGGTCATATATAACACACGATGACAGCGTTAATTTATTGGAAAGGCTTCTGATGGATATACAGATCCACTAAGGGAATGGCACAAACAACATAGAGCTTGTGATGTATATGTCAATTAGTCCATGAGTCCATTTAAAGAAGAGTTAAAAGCACTAATGAAGGGAGTTATCGGTGAATACGCTGAGTAATGTGCAAAGCAGAGGATAATACATACATTGCAGCATATGATGAACACTAACACCAGCTAACAAGGATGGGGGATTTATCATGATACCTATACATCAATAAGCTGTCGTAGCATAAGGCAATGAATGCTATGACACTATTACAATCAATTGCCCTTCAATGTTGAGTAGATACATCGATCCATTCAAGCGAACACCAGATGGTATGTAACAACAAATGTGTCTATAGATCTGCTATAGTATGCAAAATGTCATCTACAAAAAAAAGGGGCAAATGACTATAACGAAGATGATGCTAGGAGATCTACATTTAAAGCAACTTGCTCACAGAATACTAAAAATACATGCAATGGTCCACAAACAAGCAGTGTATTGAATATTATGGCATGCTTGAAATCAATACAAAAGGAACTGGCGATTCACTCACAAGTAAATTGATAAAAATGATGTAGAAGTGATGGATTCTCTACAAATATAGACATACACTCATACATTCAGCATATTGTTCACGGGCAAGTATAAGGAGGCAAAAATGGATGCAAACTTCTATGAGTTGTCGTAGAAGACCCATCAAACGTCCAAAATGCCCCCTGTACAAGCACCGTAGTTTGTATACACATAGGTACACAAGAGGTAAATATAATCACAAAACCCGCATGAGCCCTAAAAAGCGTGTTGTGGGAACACACGTGATGTCTAGGGATGCTGCGCGGGTCAGTAAATAAACCCAAGATCGAGCCCGATCCTTCTATATAGGTAGATAGGAGTCAACATGGCTCGAACTATTAAATAAATATACAATTGTGAAGTAGACCAGGATATTTATTTTATATATTCATATTAGGCCTTCAAGGCCATTTATAGGAAAGATTCATCGATAAAATCATTCACTCGCATGGGCCCCGACGAGCTTGTCATGGATACACACGTGACATCAAGGGATGTTATGGGGGTCAATAAGTGAATTCAAGTTCGAACCCGATCATTCTATACGGATCAATAGGAGTCTACAGGGTTCAAACCGTCAAACAAATATATGGTTACGCCGACCAATATATTTGTCTAAATACAGTCATATTAGGCCTTCAAGACCTATATCAATGAGAATTCTCTAATAAAGGCATAAAGCCTATGAAACTTGATCCTCTGTCGATAACTCGATGGAGTCAACAAGGTTCACAAAAACTTTCAAAATTCCCTCAACCTTCTAAAAAATTTAAATATTTTCAACTAACCTCAAGGTCACCTCGATGATGTCCATATTAAACAAAAAGTCTGAACCAGAGGGGTTAATGTCAAATATCTCTAAAATGTTACCCAAATGCCCATTAAAATCCAAAACTCCATAAAGTCCAAAATCTCAAAAAAAAAAATTTAAAATCCAAATATTTAAAAATAAAATAATAAATATAACACTTAAAGTAAAGTCCATCCACCATCCACAATAGTTTGTCGAGGTGGACAAATTGAAATTTACTTTAACTCACATAGAGCTAATGCCTAGTCAAAAATATCACTAGGATTCATTATCAAACAGTCTCCTGCTAGTAAGGAGTGGTATGTGTCTTCTAATTGGCATTTTTGCCATCAAATGGCACCGCAGGTTAAACGATTATGACTTGGGACAATCTGAACTGAGTGGTTTTGCCGCCAAATGGCATTATGAAATACTGATTATGGCAAGAACTAATACATTCCTTAGTGACATCAAATCCTTGAGATATGAATCAATAGGATATGATCTATAAGGCACAAAGTCCTCTATTAGTTAAGGTGGATTCAAATTTGTTCCTTTAGATAAATACCCAACCCAGGTCTATAAGGTCCCCTTGGAAGAAACAACCCATGGCTGCCGACAAGGATCCTTCTGTCAGGTTGGGTCGACTACCTCCTTTGACTAAGTAGACTAGAGACCACGATGGTTTGAGACGATGGAACCATGAGATCTTGATCGGGTCCATCATCCATCCCCCACCATATGCTTTAAGTGCAAGATGGTGAAATTACTAATTTTAAATATCATATTTCTACATGCTCAAGCCCATGCTGCTACTACATGTCAGATACCACGTATTCTCTACGTATTTGATTGACGACTAGCCTTAATCAAAAGTTCTCACTCGTGATTGGGAGGGGTAATTAAAGATAGGGGCTTGCGCCTATAAGAAACCAGAACTCAGATCATAAAGTCCTCACAAAATGAGGGCGAAATCTCTGGGTAGTGTCTTATCTACAAACCCATATGTCTTCCCAAAATTTACCCCGGAACTTAATTCCGTTAAAACTCCTCCTGAAAGAAAAGCAAAGCGGGCAGAGGCTAAGACCAAATTTTCGGAGCCCACAACGTCAACTAATAATGAGCTCACTTCTATGCGGATTTTTTATTCCTTTCAAAATGTTACTTAAGAGGAAGCAAAAATGTTATATGAGGTGTTCCCAACCCCACATCGCCTCCATATTTTTACCCCACATTTTTTCCTTGTCTCTCTCATTCCCCTTAGCAAGTCCCATCTCCCACCAAGAGGTTTGGCAGCCCAACCACCACTTATGTCAACATTAGCATCTTTGAGTAACTGTTGGTGGAATTTTGAAAACATGTTTTGAAAATATTGGTTTTCTTTGGGGATTTTAAGATTAAGGTTAAGTTCTAATTCTAAGGTCGAATCGACTCGTTAGAAAGAGTATATCACCCCGGAGGACGAAAATAAACTTTCATAATGGTGTTCAGACTTAGAATTATGAAATCCATCTTGAATATTGCGAACGGATGCTAAAGAAAAATTCATATGACTCCGAAGGGTCAAAATGAGGTTCAACTGAATATCCAATACAATATTCAAGAAGTGTGATCGTTAGGTCCACATCCAAAGTCTTATCAAAGAAAGATGTATCTCCCCGAAGGGAGAAAATATCATTCGATAATAATTCTTTGAATATGACAATAATAATCACTAGTATTTTAAGTTTTCCCAAATAAATCCAATTGAGTTTTGAAAAATCGATTTTTAAAATCAGGTGCGTGTGTGGTTCTAAATCTCCTACGAGCGCAAGCCCTCGTAGTTAATTACATCGTAGGGAGATAAAATCTCCTACGAAAACTCTCGATTAAAATAATGGCAGAATTTTGTTTAGAGTTTCTAGGAGTGATATCAAAGTATGAATAGAATTATTGGAAAATCAAAAGGGAATGGATCAAAATTGAGCAGTTATTAACGGAGTTAAAGGATGAGAGGTAGGGGACACTTTGAGATTCCAGAACCATCCGGAAATGTCCCAACTTAATCTAAGTGTTGGGCTTTATGTTTTGGACTTGAAATGATATTTAATTAGAGTTGAGCATTTTATTAGAAATTTGGGATTAGATTCCCAAAGTTTGGGGTCTTATAATCAAATATCTGCCCCGGATCCTAAATCTATTTTGGACACTGGACCACAGTCGTCCGATCCTAACTAATGCAGTGCAAAACCTGGACTTACCCCGGCCTGGATTGGGGAGCCAGCTAACCACCTAACCGATTTAAAAGAGATGAATTCGGTCTTTTATGAAAGAGTGGTAGGGACGTTATAATTAAAGTTTTGAAGAATTGGGGCCGACATCTAGATATTCTCCTAATTGACCACTTTGACTTATGTTGGGTGCTAAAATGCTAAGGACTATGAAATTAAAATTTAGACTCTTTAATTTGTATCTAATGCAATGCATGCTGGTTAACAACCTCAAATCAAATATGCTTGAAATTTTTAAAAACAGGCTTATAAAATAATTTTTAGAAGACTGGACTTCCCCAGGTCCGGCACCTCGTCCTCATAGGTCAGACTATCCGGACTCTACCCGCAGGCGGGGAAGGGTCTAAAACAAGGAAAGAAGAAGTGCAAAAATATGCATGCGACCCCGGGGTCGATCCCCGGCTGATTCCCTAGATTCGTTATCTTTCTATGTTATTTAGACTCACTAAAATTTTAGACTTTTAAAATTATGAGTAGAAAACTTTCACACCCTCACGAGTCTCACGTATCCGGGCGAAAACAAAAGCGGCACACAATCGCCAAAAAACTAGTAAAAGCAAGTAATCCTAAAGGCAATCAAATCATTACATCAAATATAAATTAATTAATAAATGTCCATAGGCAGAATTGCCTTGCTTATTACAAACCAGAATATTACAGAAAGTAAAGTGGCCGGGCACCACTGACAACATCCCGGATTCTAAGCCTAGTAATGACGCAAGTTATTTTGAGTGGGATACTTTCAATCTTCAAATCTTCAAATCTTCAATCTCATTCTTCTTTGGACTCCTTTTCTTCAATCTTCTTGGAATCTTCATAGTGGATTACCCAAATGGATAAGAGGGCACTTCCTTTAAGGGGAAGGCCACTCTTTCCTCTTTGGGTAAGGAAAAGGTATGATCCAAATTTGGATTTCCAAATGGAAAAGGAGTGTTCCCTAAAGGGGTATCCTTTCCTCTTTGGAATCCAAGCTTTGGATCTATGTATCCCAACTCAAAATCAACTTTCACAACACTTGACGCTTGCACAAATTACATTGATATCAAAATAAAAATCTAGACTCACCTGCAGGGTTATCCTAAGAAATTAATATATAAAAAGCAGTTATTCCCAAGCAGTTGTATATGAGCAGAAAAGAAAGTAAACACACTGGCCACGCTCTTTTTGTAATTTGGGGGCTTTAGCAGCTGAAGCACCTGTGCAAAGAGTTTATAATATTTATGCATTTTTTTTAATTTGCCCCCTTTTTATATTGCCCTGCATGAGCGTGGCCACCTGCAGAAAACTGTGTCAACATCCAGATCGTACCTAACCTAAGGGTAATCTAGTCGCCAAACACATCAATCCATCCACAGAGTACGGAAAAAGTAAGCAGACACAGCAAAGCAATTTCATCCACAACATGCAGTGAAAACTACGAAAAATCCGGCACACAGCAGTAAAGTAAACACAGGCCTAACCTAGATCTAGAGTTGGTTGTCCTAGCACATCATCTAAAGTGTGTGAGAAAGGTCGTGTGGCTGGGGTAGATCCTAAAGTGGGTTATTAATTGAAGTTGTCTAAAAGTATGGATTTGTTAAGGCTTAGGAGGGAATTTAGATTAAAAATTAAGTGTTAATGAATTAAGAATTTTAATTAGACATATTTTAAAAGTTAATTGATTACTACCTTTGTTTCACACCGAGGCCGTGAAGTTTATTTCACCTTCCTTAGGGCTAAGCTAATAGCCTCGTAGGCCTGGGTTACCTAGTAGCAATCGGGGTTGGTTAAGTTATTTAAATTAGTTAGAATTAAAAGAGTGGATTAATATTAAAAGGAGTTGGTTACTGATTTTAAAAGCTTGATTAATTTAAGTTTTCCATTAATTGATTCGTGGCGTTGTGCCACCAGGCTCGAGGAACCAGCCTCCTTAGGACACTTAGCCCCGCAGCCCGGAGTAGTCCAGCCGATAAACCAAATTAATGTAGTTGAATTAGAGGTTTTAAGAGGTTACATAATTAATGATTAATCTATTTTAAAGTTTAACACCCCTTAGAATCCATTCGTGGCGTTGTGCCACCAGGCTCGAGGAACCAGCCTCCTTAGGACACTTAGCCCCGCAGCCCGGAGTAGTCCAGCCAATAAACTTCATCTTTAGGATGGTTGTTGTGTTTTAAAAGGTTTGTTGAATGTTTTAAGCATTAAACCAAAATTCTCTGAGTTTTAGAATGATTTGAGCTCTTATGAATTTTTTAGAATATTTTAATGAATTGATTAAAGGGTTAAAAATTGACTTTTTGATTAAGCTCAAATTCTAGAATGTTTGTATTTTATTAAAATACTAGACCTTGCTACGATCAGTTAGAAGGTAAGTACGTTGAAATCGGATTTTTCTACATTTTATTACGAAGGTTTGAAGTTTTGAACTAGTTTTAAATACGGTTTGACCAATTTGTTGACTTTTTGACTTTGACCAGATTTTGGGGGTTTGAAATTTTTGGAAAATACTAGATTTTAATTAGAGTGATTAGCCACTGAGTTTGATTGATTTGGAATTTTCTACAATTAGTTATGAATTTTGGAAGTTTGGGTATTTATTGAAATTATTAAACTGTTTCAATTAAGGGTCATTTTAGTGATTTGATCCCAAATCAGTCCCAAACTTCTTGAAATCAACTCCAAAGATCAGAAATGATCTAAGGAGAGATCAGCAAGTGTTTAAAGAGTTTTTGGGATTTTTAATAATTTTTAATTAATTAAAAGTGATTAAACATTGATTTTGATTAAAATTAAATTAATGTGGATTTTAATGTCAAATTAATGTAATTTCAATTTTCAATGATTAAGAGTTTAAATATGGTTAATTAGAGGTATTATGGGTATTTTTTGGAATTAATATAAATTTATAATGATTTATTGAATTTTTTAAGTTCTTAAAGGGGCTGAAATTTGACATGCTCAATTTTCTAACCTAATAACCTCCAAATTGAGTACAATTTAAACCTAAGGTATCTGATGTCACTAAGTTTACTATGTTCAAGTTTCACCCCTATTGGGTGTGTTTACAATCCCCTATGAATTTTCTAAGTTTTCTAGACATTTCCTTAATTATTTTTCCTAGGTGTCTCTAATATTTATATAGGCATGAAACTTGGTGTGTCTAACCCTGACATACATTTAAGCACACCACAGAAATATCACAGCAAAATACTAAAACCCTAAGGAGTTATGAATTTTCAAAGTTTAGGGTCCAAAATAGACCATTTACCTTAAAAATTCATATCACAGAAATCTATTAAGCATATAAACCTAGAAAAATTATTAAACATGCCTAAGATACTCAATAATCATCCACCAAAATTTGGGCTTCATTTGATAACTGGATTGTGAGAAAATAGCAATAAATGAAATTAACATAAACTCAAATATCTCACAATACAGAAATCAAATAAATATAATTTTAATTTTAATAAATACTACATTAGATTATCTTTCCAACGAGCCCAAGAACACCCTATTTGGTGGAGAACTCGATTTTCTGTGAATTTTTGAAGATTTGGAGCATTTCAAGCATTATTTATTCAAATTTGGGTCAAATCAGCTGACGGTGACGTGGCGGCGTGGCGTGACGCCACGTCACCCTCCCATACCACGGGATGACCCACGTTCAAACATGGAGGAAGCCGCACGGTATACCCAGATCTGAGCCGTCTGATCGTCGATCGGACGGTCCAGATCTGCTCTAGTTCATTTTGAATAGAAATCTTTAAATGCTCATATCTTTCAAAATACTTGATGAAATTGCACGAAATTTGAACTGTAGCTAGAGGGCAATATGATCTTACAATGCCTAGAGTTTGGAGGCTCCATTCATTATAAAATTGCTACAGTTTCAAATTGAAATTTAAACTTAAAATGAGCATAACTTACGATCCAACCGTCGGATTTTTGAGATCTTTAGCTTGTTGGAAAGCTGCAGCAATCCTCTACAACTTTACGGAAGACTCCAAAAGTTGGATCTTGCTGGATCGAAAGGTATATTGGAAAGTCCTCTTTCTCTCTCTAGAATGCTCTCTCTTCACTAAAATAGTGATTTGAGGCTTGGAAATGGTTGGGAAAAGCTTGGGAAGGCCTTGAAAAGTGTTGGAGTGTATGGGAGGAGCTCTTGGAAGGTTGGGGGCTGCTGGAGTTTGGAGATTTTGTTCATCTCAAAGGGAATGATGAAGAAGCCACCTTTAGGTCAAGTTTTCCCTCACTTTACCTTTGGCTTTTGGATTGGATGGTTGAGATTTGATTTGGAGTGGTTTTGGATGAGTGCCAAGTGTCCCCTATGCTGCCCAAAGCTATAGAATAGGGTTGGTGGTTGAGAGTGACATCTCTTGGTCCATGTGAAGAGGGACCACACCTTTTCCCCCATTTGGATGAACCAATGCTTGTCTTGGTTAATAGAGCTTGTTTAATGATCAATTAGGGAGGAAAAAAGCATATTCTCATTAGCCAAAAGGAGATTTTGGCTTGGAAAAAGGGTTTGCTTTATGGGATGATGAGGTGGCCAAGCTATGGTCTCATTTCAAGGGTTATTTTTGACCCATTGACTTGTTGACTAGTCAATGGTGACTAGGATGTGCATGAGGGAGGTCAAGAGTGCTACAAGACATTATGCCAAGGAATTTGAAGTCAAGAGTGTATAATTAACCAATCTTGATGAGTTGAATTGATTCAAAATCACTAGAATGGTTAAAATTAACAAGTGTTGGGTTAAAGGGTTGATTTGGTCAATCATGGTTGACTTGGTCAACCAAGTCAAACCAAAGAGTAAGTTTGGGTTCAATGTGTTCCTAAAGTCATTTAGGATCCATTGGAATGATATTTGAAGAAGATTTCAAAGGTTGATAAGTCAAATCAAATTGGGTTTAGGCCAAAAGTCCAAAAATCCTCCTTTAAGGGCATTTTGGTCATTTTGGTCTCAAGTCAATTATGGGTCAAATTGAATCTAAAAAGATGTAGATCATTGCTTAATAAGTTAATATCAAGGTATTAAGAAGGATCAAATGATTTGGAGGGGGATCCAAAGTCAAATTCCACTAGGTGAAAGGCCTAGTGGCATGGATTGTAAATATTCAAAGATTTTGCAATATTTGGAGTTAGATTAAATTTCAAGGGTTAGAATCCTCCAAATGAGCTCAAATTTGGAGGGTTACCTCTAGAGTCATGTCACATCAATATGAAATTGATAGACCCTGAATCAGAGGTCAAAAGACTGGGTTTCGAGGTGATGGCAAAATCACCTAGAAAGGGCTTTAGGACCTAAGTCTTTAGCCTATGAGTTCTGGGTTTGGATTGGATTTCAAGTTTGAATGATTAGTATTGGAGTATCCAAATCATTTACAATCATGTGGTGATTGTTAATGAATGGATGAGGTCAAAGCTAGATTGAAGTTTGGATCAAAGTTTAAGTTGAAGGTTGGATTGTCAAATTGATTGGATCAAGGTTTGGATATGTTTGAAACTTGAATTAATTTGAATTTTAGTTGAATGAAGTTTGAGATTTAAATTGATCAAAGGTAGGAATCAAATTGAAGTTGGAATTGATCAAATGTAGGAATTGATTTGAGGTTGAGGTTGATCAAGGATGGGGATTGATTTGAAGTTGGAGTGGTCCTAAGATCTAGAGGAGTTCTAAGATCTAGGATTTAAGGGAATCCTAGGCTCTAGAGTAGGCTCTAAGGTCTGGCTCTAGGAAAGAATCCTAAGGTCTAGAGTGGATCCTAGGATCTAAAATTAATCTGGAGTTTGGAAGGGCCTTAGTGACCTCATACAAAAATGAGGTCAACAAATGGACCCCCAATGTGTGTGGTAGAAGGAACTTTTGCTGCACACATTGGCGTTGACCGAATAGGAGTAGGATCTTAAAGAGTTGAAGGAAGGGCATCACCCAACCTTAAGTCCATTGGAAACTAGTGAAAAGCTTACACCTATTCTGAAGAGAGGACTGGAGAAACCAAGGTAGGGAATACCTAACCTCGGGTCTAAGGAAGGGCATCACCCAACCTTAGGCCTATAGGATGCTGATAGAAGACTTACTCCAAATAGGCAGATTAACTTGAAACCAAAGTAGGGAATACCTAGCTTTGGGTCTAAGGAAGGGCATCACCCAACCTTAGGTCTACAGGATGCTGATAGAAGACTTACTCCTAGTAGACGGATCAACTGGAAACCAAGGTAGGGAATACCTAGCCTTGGGTCTAAGGAAGGGCATCACCCAACCTTAGGCCTATAGGATGCTGATAGAAGACTTACTCCTAATAGGCAGATTAACTAGAAACCAAAGTAGGGAATACCTAGCTTTGGGTCTAAGGAAGGGCATCACCCAACCTAAGGTCTACAGGATGCTGATAGAAGACTTACTCCTAGTAGACGGATCAACTGGAAACCAAGGTAGGGAATACCTAGCCTTGGGTCTAAGGAAGGGCATCACCCAACCTTAGGCCTATAGGATGCTGATAGAAGACTTACTCCAAATAGGAAGATCAACTGGCAAACTAGGATGGTGCCACGAAGGGCGTACTCCACCACTAGCGAATGGTCATGTGGGGAGGAAACTTGCTCCACACAGAGGACCTCAACTGGCAAACTAGGATGGTGCCACGAAGGGCGTACTCCATCACTAGCGAATGGTCATGTGGGGAGGAAACTTGCTCCACACAGAGGACCTCAACTGGCAAACTAGGATGGTGCCACGAAGGGCGTACTCCATCACTAGCGAATGGTCATGTGGGGAGGAAACTTGCTCCACACAGAGGACCTCAACTGGCAAACTAGGATGGTGCCACGAAGGGCGTACTCCATCACTAGCGAATGGTCATGTGGGGAGGAAACTTGCTCCACACAGAGGACCTCAACTGGCAAACTAGGATGGTGCCACGAAGGGCGTACTCCATCACTAGCGAATGGTCATATGGGGAGGAAACTTGCTCCATACAGAGGACCTCAACTGGCAAACTAGGATGGTGCCACAAAGGGCGTACTCCATCACTAGCGAATGGTCATGTGGGGAGGAAACTTGCTCCACACAGAGGACCTCAACTGGCAAACTAGGATGGTGCCACGAAGGGCGTACTCCATCACTAGCGAATGGGAATCAGGATGGTGCCACGAAGGGCGTACTCCACCACTAATCCCCGGGTCAAATGCTAGGGTGGTGCCACGGAGGGCGTACTCCACCACTAGCGAATGGTCATGTGGGGAGGAAACTTGCTCCACACAGAGGACCTCAACTGGCAAACTAGGATGGTGCCACGAAGGGCGTACTCCATCACTAGCGAATGGTCATGTGGGGAGGAAACTTGCTCCACACAGAGGACCTCAACTGGCAAACTAGGATGGTGCCACGAAGGGCGTACTCCACCACTAGCGAATGGGAATCAGGATGGTGCCACGAAGGGCGTACTCCACCACTAATCCCCGGGTCAAATGCTAGGGTGGTGCCACGGAGGGCGTACTCCACCACTAGCGGGCCTAATCCTAAGGGAAGGAAGGACCTAACCTTGAGGAAAAGAGAATTGAAAACAATTGATTAATGATTTTTAACTTGATTTGATTTCTATGAATTTTAAGTGGTGAATTTGATGTTTAATTTGATATCCATCATGCATGATACTTCTTAAAGAACCACCCAAATGAATTGAATCATCTGGTGGCATCTTCAAAATTAATCAATTGTCATGAACCTCCCTTATAGATCATCTCTAAGGTGGTCTATCCAGTCAACATTGATTCAAAGCTTACATTAATCTTATGGTGGACTAAAATTAGTCTCCAAAGGACTATAGCCAAGTCTTCTACTTGGAAAGTCCTGAGGTGACACAATTTATAATGAGCTTGAATCATATGTGACTTATGTAATTTCAAATTTTATTGAGTTCAAAACAACTTTCTTTAAGGCCTTCAAGATCCTCCAATTGGAGTCAGGCACTCTACTTAGTTGTAACTCAATTTTGAAAGTCAATTTGTAGTCATGTAAAACACACCTCTATATGAGAACAAGCTTGGACCCAACATAAAGTGTTATTTCACATAGTGGATCTTAAAAGAAATGATGCATATGTTTAAAGATTCACATATATCTCTTGAGAATGGGATTTGATTTCTTATCGAGAATAAAAGATTCATTCTTTTTTATTGAAAATTTCCTCTTAATCATTTGGACCCTGTCAAAATGACAAGTGGAAACAAATTCAAAAGTATAGTAAGAAGTAGAGTGACCCCAATTGACCCGAAAAGAGCCAAGGGTTTTGGATTTTGTTGACCCAGATCAAATTTCATAGAAACTGAACTAGGTTCTCCCTTATAGAAATTTTGAATTAAAATCAATTTCAAAAAAGGCGTAAGTTGGATAGAGAAATTTAATCTTTTCAATTCTCTTGCATAGAATTTTTATCTAATAAACTGTCCAAGCATGACAATAAATCTAGATTCAAGATTTTTTAAAGTCAAGCTATTAAATAAGATCGGGCTATTTGAGATTTAAGGATTTAAAAAGAAGGAAGCCTCTTTCATTTTTTTTTGTGATGTGCTTTGCACATCTTTTTATTTCTTTGGCGCACTTTACGCTTCTTTTGATTTTGAAATTTCTTTTTTAATGCACTTTGTGCATCCTTTGAATTTTCTTCTCTTTTTTTTTTTTTAATAAGAGGCTTCGCTTTCTTTAAAACCTTAACATGATAGCTCTTTTTTTTTTTTAATCTAGGATTATATCACAAGTATAAGAGAAGAAAACTCATTCTCTTATCCAAGGAAGAATAATCCCCAAAGTGGACCCAATCTTTTGATAAAAAAATATCAACTTGACTTTGAAAATCATTGAATAGATTTAGAACATGCAAGAGAAGCCAATAAGATGAAAAATTGTGAGAAGACTAAGAAGATTTTCATTTCTAAAACCAACTTAAATTTGATACAAATTTTAGTTCAAAAATCAAATCAACCCGCAGAAGCGGTGGGAGGGAGGGGTCTTTAAAGATCCAGTGGATTCAACCACAACTCTCTCCTATTTTTGATTTAAAGTAGAGGTCAATTTTCATTAAAAAGATTGATCAACTATCTTGAAAATTTTTGACCCAGCACACTTGAGAAATAATGTGATTTCCTTCAAAATAGTAAGTCCAGGTGGCAAGGCCCAATCAATGTAAATTATATTTTCACAATCTCTTAAGAGGAAGAGATTGTTGTGGGGTCTGCACTATCCCTAACTAATGATGCATCATCTCAATTTAAGGATCTATCGCGATAGGACCCATCTAGAAGTTAAATTCAAATGGTGTCACTATCTGATAAGATCTCAAATCCATCATTATTCCCCTTCCTAATTACTAGTGACCTAGCAATTATGAGAGTGGCACCCCGGGTGGTTTCTGCACCTCCTCCTCTACAGATGATATAGTAGGGCACGTGTAGTAACGTGACCAAACTTCATCTAATAGAGTGGATGGGTCATAACCTTCAACCAGGGGCCTATGATTTATTACAGGTGATTGCTTAGCTCTTTCTTGATTGATTCTCTCTGTATAATAGTCAAGAAGGTGTATCGGAGATCGTGCTCTCATTTTCATAACCTCTCTCCTTTGAGTAACAGGAGCAGGGTGGAAAACATTTCCACCATGGAGGGGGTAGGTGTAAGGAGCAACGAATTCTCGATTGGCCTCAAATTTAACTTGTTTCAAGGCTTCTACCTTAGCAGTCTTTTTGGCCTTAACAACCTTCTTCTTAACCCTTTTAAGGTATTTCTTCCGCTTACTTTTACTGGCAATAGGGGTGTTAGAACTTGACCCAATCTCAGGTTGAGATGGTAATTCTTCCATTTTTAATGGTTCTCGATTCTTATCCTCCTGAGTAGAGGGCACAGTGGTCGAAGGGGCGACAACGACCTCCATCATAGAGATGGGGGAGTCAACTCCTGACCCTAAAGTAATCTCGACTAGGGGGACATCCCTTTGTATTCCAGCAGAGAGATCAATCATTTCTTCTCCGTTGACTGATAACTTGAAGTTTTGAAATTCTATCCCAAACTGGATCAAGTTGCCAGAGGTAATTCCTTCTATTGTCAAGTTTTTATCCAGGGAGAAGATGAGTTTTCCAGCCATTTGAGTATTTAAGTATCCTGGAATTAAGGAAAAGTGATTTAAGTTAGTCAATTTTGAATTAAAATTTGAATTTTAAGCATGATTAATTTTCTCTAAATCTTGAACCTCAATATGTTGAGTTTTCACCCAATAAGAGAGTTTACAAAATTGATTGAGAATATTCAAGGAACCTGGCTTAACTCCTTTGCTCTACCAATTAACTTGGAGGCAAAATGTCAAAGCCCGGCTTAGACAAAGATTTCACCACTCGCCTCTCTATTTGAAAGGTATTTTCTTTTAGATGTTGGCCACACTCACCCAAGAAAGAACTGGGTAGAGGGACCAACGGAAGAAAGGTAGTTAAGACTACCGATGAAACAAAATTTTGCCATTATTAAAGATGGAGAGAGAGATTTGTCCCACCGGGCGTGCCATTTTTTTTGTTGGTGGAATTTTGAAAACATGTTTTGAAAATATTGGTTTTCTTTGGGGATTTTAAGATTAAGGTTAAGTTCTAATTCTAAGGTCGAATCGACTCGTTAGAAAGAGTATATCACCCCAGAGGACGAAAATAAACTTTCATAATGGTGTTCAGACTTAGAATTATGAAATCCATCTTGAATATTGCGAACGGATGCTAAAGAGAAATTCATATGACTCCGAAGGGTCAAAATGAGGTTCAACTGAATATCCAATACAATATTCAAGAAGTGTGATCGTTAGGTCCACATCCAAAGTCTTATCAAAGAAAGATGTATCTCCCCGAAGGGAGAAAATATCATTCGATAATAATTCTTTGAATATGATAATAATAATCACTAGTATTTTAAGTTTTCCCAAATAAATCCAATTGAGTTTTGAAAAATCGATTTTTAAAATCAGGTGCGTGTGTGGTTTTAAATCTCCTACGAGCGCAAGCCCTCGTAGTTAATTACATCGTAGGGAGATAAAATCTCCTACGAAAACTCTCGATTAAAATAATGGCAGAATTTTGTTTAGAGTTTCTAGGAGTGATATCAAAGTATGAATAGATTTATTGGAAAATCAAAAGGGAATGGATCAAAATTGAGCAGTTATTAACGGAGTTAAAGGATGAGAGGTAGGGGACACTTTGAGATTCCAGAACCATCCGGAAATGTCCCAACTTAATCTAAGTGTTGGGCTTTATGTTTTGGACTTGAAATGATATTTAATTAGAGTTGAGCATTTTATTAGAAATTTGGGATTAGATTCCCAAAGTTTGGGGTCTTATAATCAAAGATCTGCCCCAGATCCTAAATCTATTTTGGACACTGGACCACAGTCGTCCGATCCTAACTAATGCAGTGCAAAACCTGGACTTACCCCGGCCTGGATTGGGGAGCCAGCTAACCACCTAACCGATTTAAAAGAGATGAATCCGGTCTTTTATGAAAGAGTGGTAGGGACGTTATAATTAAAGTTTTGAAGAATTGGGGCTGACATCTAGAGATTCTCCTAATTGACCCCTTTGACTTATGTTGGGTGCTAAAATGCTAAGGACTATGAAATTAAAATTTAGACTCTTTAATTTGTATCTAATGCAATGCATGCTGGTTAACAACCTCAAATCAAATATGCTTGAAATTTTTAAAAACAGGCTTATAAAATAATTTTTAGAAGACTGGACTTCCCCAGGTCCGGCACCTCGTCCTCATAGGTCAGACTATCCGGACTCTACCCGCAGGCGGGGAAGGGTCTAAAACAAGGAAAGAAGAAGTGCAAAAATATGCATGCGACCCCGTGGTCGATCCCCGGCTGATTCCCTAGATTCGTTATCTTTCTATGTTATTTAGACTCACTAAAATTTTAGACTTTTAAAATTATGAGTAGAAAACTTTCACACCCTCACGAGTCTCACGTATCCAGGCGAAAACAAAAGCGGCACACAATCGCCAAAAAACTAGTAAAAGCAAGTAATCCTAAAGGCAATCAAATCATTACATCAAATATAAATTAATTAATAAATGTCCATAGGCAGAATTGCCTTGCTTATTACAAACCAGAATATTACAGAAAGTAAAGTGGCCGGGCACCACTGACAACATCCCGGATTCTAAGCCTAGTAATGACGCAAGTTATTTTGAGTGGGATACTTTCAATCTTCAAATCTTCAAATCTTCAATCTCATTCTTCTTTGGACTCCTTTTCTTCAATCTTCTTGGAATCTTCGTAGTGGATTACCCAAATGGATAAGAGGGCACTTCCTTTAAGGGGAAGGCCACTCTTTCCTCTTTGGGTAAGGAAAAGGTATGATCCAAATTTGGATTTCCAAATGGAAAAGGAGTGTTCCCTAAAGGGGTATCCTTTCCTCTTTGGAATCCAAGCTTTGGATCTATGTATCCCAACTCAAAATCAACTTTCACAACACTTGACGCTTGCACAAATTACATTGATATCAAAATAAAAATCTAGACTCACCTGCAGGGTTATCCTAAGAAATTAATATATAAAAAGCAGTTATTCCCAAGCAGTTGTATATGAGCAGAAAAGAAAGTAAACACACTGGCCACGCTCTTTTTGTAATTTGGGGGCTTTAGCAGCTGAAGCACCTGTGCAAAGAGTTTATAATATTTATGCATTTTTTTTAATTTGCCCCCTTTTTATATTGCCCTGCATGAGCGTGGCCACCTGCAGAAAACTGTGTCAACATCCAGATCGTACCTAACCTAAGGGTAATCTAGTCGCCAAACATATCAATCCATCCATAGAGTACAGAAAAAGTAAGCAGACACAGCAAAGCAATTTCATCCACAACATGCAGTGAAAACTACGAAAAATCCGGCACACAGTAGTAAAGTAAACACCGGCCTAACCTAGATCTAGAGTTGGTTGTCCTAGCACATCATCTAAAGTGTGTGAGAAAGGTCGTGTGGCTGGGGTAGATCCTAAAGTGGGTTATTAATTGAAGTTGTCTAAAAGTATGGATTTGTTAAGGCTTAGGAGGGAATTTAGATTAAAAATTAAGTGTTAATGAATTAAGAATTTTAATTAGACATATTTTAAAAGTTAATTGATTACTACCTTTGTTTCACACCGAGGCCGTGAAGTTTATTTCACCTTCCTTGGGGCTAAGCTAATAGCCTCGTAGGCCTGGGTTACCCAGTAGCAATCGGGGTTGGTTAAGTTATTTAAATTGGTTGGAATTAAAAGAGTGGATTAATATTAAAAGGAGTTGGTTACTGATTTTAAAAGCTTGATTAATTTAAGTTTTCCATTAATTGATTCGTGGCGTTGTGCCACCAGGCTCGAGGAACCAGCCTCCTTAGGACACTTAGCCCCGCAGCCCGGAGTAGTCCAGTCGATAAACCAAATTAATGTAGTTGAATTAGAGGTTTTAAGAGGTTACATAATTAATGATTAATCTATTTTAAAGTTTAACACCCCTTAGAATCCATTCGTGGCGTTGTGCCACCAGGCTCGAGGAACCAGCCTCCTTAGGACACTTAGCCCCGCAGCCCGGAGTAGTCCAGCCAATAAACTTCATCTTTAGGATGGTTGTTGTGTTTTAAAAGGTTTGTTGAATGTTTTAAGCATTAAACCAAAATTCTCTGAGTTTTAGAATGATTTGAGCTCTTATGAATTTTTTAGAATATTTTAATGAATTGATTAAAGGGTTGAAAATTGACTTTTTGATTAAGCTCAAATTCTAGAATGTTTGTATTTTATTAAAATACTATACCTTGCTACGATCAGTTAGAAGGTAAGTACGTTGAAATCGGATTTTTCTACATTTTATTATGAAGGTTTGAAGTTTTGAACTAGTTTTAACTACGGTTTGACCAATTTGTTGACTTTTTGATTTTGACCACATTTTGGGGGTTTGAAATTTTTGGAAAATACTAGATTTTAATTAGAGTGATTAGCCACTGAGTTTGATTGATTTTGAATTTTCTACAATTAGTTATGAATTTTGGAAGTTTGGGTATTTATTGAAATTATTAAACTGTTTCAATTAAGGGTCATTTTAGTGATTTGATCCCAAATCAGTCCCAAACTTCTTGAAATCAACTCCAAAGATCAGAAATGATCTAAGGAGAGATCAGCAAGTGTTTAAAGAGTTTTTGGGATTTTTAATAATTTTTAATTAATTAAAAGTGATTAAACATTGATTTTGATTAAAATTAAATTAATGTGGATTTTAATGTCAAATTAATGTAATTTCAATTTTCAATGATTAAGAGTTTAAATATGGTTAATTATAGGTATTATGGGTATTTTTTAGAATTAATATAAATTTATAATGATTTATTGAATTTTTTAAGTTCTTAAAGGGGCTGAAATTTGACATGCTCAATTTTCTAACCTAATGACCTCCAAATTGAGTACAATTTAAACCTAAGGTATCTGATGTCACTAAGTTTACTATGTTCAAGTTTCACCCCTATTGGGTGTGTTTACAATCCCCTATGAATTTTCTAAGTTTTCTAGACATTTCCTTAATTATTTTTCCTAGGTGTCTCTAATATTTATATAGGCATGAAACTTGGTGTGTCTAACCCTGACATACATTTAAGCATACCACAGAAATATCACAGCAAAATACTAAAACCCTAAGGAGTTATGAATTTTCAAAGTTTAGGGTCCAAAATAGACCATTTACCTTAAAAATTCATATCACAGAAATCTATTGAGCATATAAATCAAATAAATATAATTTTAATTTTAATAAATACTATATTAGATTATCTTTCCAACGAGCCCAAGAACGCCCTATTTGGTG
This sequence comes from Dendrobium huoshanense, assembly GCA_016618105.1. Taxonomy (NCBI): domain Eukaryota; kingdom Viridiplantae; phylum Streptophyta; class Magnoliopsida; order Asparagales; family Orchidaceae; genus Dendrobium; species Dendrobium huoshanense. The sequence continues at coordinate 5,277,127 of CM028350.1, read as the reverse complement.
GAGAACTCGATTTTCTGTGAATTTTTGAAGATTTGGAGCATTTCAAGCATTTTTTATTCAAATTTGGGTCAAATCAGCTGACGGTGACGTGGCGGCGTGGCGTGACGCCACGTCACCCTCCCATACCACGGGATGACCCACGTTCAAACATGGAGGAAGCCGCACGGTATACCCAGATCTGAGCCGTCTGATCGTCGATCGGACGGTCCAGATCTGCTCTAGTTCATTTTGAATAAAAATCTTTAAATGCTGATATCTTTCAAAATACTCGATGGAATTGCACGAAATTTGAACTGTAGCTAGAGGGCAATATGATCTTACAATGCCTAGAGTTTGGAGGCTCCATTCATTATAAAATTGCTACAGTTTTAAATTGAAATTTAAACTTAAAATGAGCATAACTTACGATCCAACCGTCGGATTTTTGAGATCTTTAGCTTGTTGGAAAGATGCAGCAATCCTCTACAACTTTACCGAAGACTCCAAAAGCTAGATCTCGCTGAATCAAAAGGTATATTGGAAAGTCCTCTTTCTCTCTCTAGAATGCTCTCTCTTCACTAAAATAGTGATTTGAGGCTTGGAAATGGTTGGGAAAAGCTTGGGAAGGCCTTGAAAAGTGTTGGAGTGTATGGGAGGAGCTCTTGGAAGGTTGGGGGCTGCTGGAGTTTGAAGATTTTGTTCATCTCAAAGGGAATGATGAAGAAGTCACCTTTAGGTCAAGTTTTCCCTCACTTTACCTTTGGCTTTTGGATTGGATGGTTGAGATTTGATTTGGAGTGATTTTGGATGAGTGCCAAGTGTCCCCTAAGCTGCCCAAAGCTATAGAATAGGGTTGGTGGTTGAGAGTGACATCTCTTGGTCCATGTGAAGAGGGACCACACCTTTTCCCCCATTTGGATGAACCAATGCTTGTCTTGGTTAATAGAGCTTGTTTAATGATCAATTAGGGAGGGAAAAAGCATATTCTCATTAGACAAAAGGAGATTTTGGCTTGGAAAAAGGGTTTGCTTTATGGGATGATGAGGTGGCCAAGCTATGGTCTCATTTCAAGGGTTGTTTTTGACCCATTGACTTGTTGACTAGTCAATGGTGACTAGGATGTGCATGAGGGAGGTCAAGAGTGCTACAAGACATTATGCCAAGGAATTTGAAGTCAAGAGTGTATAATTAACCAATCTTGATGAGTTGAATTGATTCAAAATCACTAGAATGGTTAAAATTAACAAGTGTTGGGTTAAAGAGTTGATTTGGTCAATCATGGTTGACTTGGTCAACCAAGTCAAACCAAAGAGTAAGTTTGGGTTCAATGTGTTCCTAAAGTCATTTAGGATCCATTGGAATGATATTTGAAGAAGATTACAAAGGTTGATAAGTCAAATCAAATTGGGTTTAGGCCAAAAGTCCAAAAATCCTCCTTTAAGGGCATTTTGGTCATTTTGGTCTCAAGTCAATTATGGGTCAAATTGAATCTAAAAAGATGTAGATCATTGCTTAATAAGTTAATATCAAGGTATTAAGAAGGATCAAATGATTTGGAGGGGGATCCAAAGTCAAATTCCACTAGGTGAAAGGCCTAGTGGCATGGATTGTAAATATTCAAAGATTTTGCAATATTTGGAGTTAGATTAAATTTCAAGGGTTAGAATCCTCCAAATGAGCTCAAATTTGGAGGGTTACCTCTAGAGTCATGTCACATCAATATGAAATTAATAGACCCTGAATCAGAGGTCAAAAGACTGGGTTTCGAGGTGATGGCAAAATCACCTAGAAAGGGCTTTAGGACCTAAGTCTTTAGCCTATGAGTTCTGGGTTTGGATTGGATTTCAAGTTTGAATGATTAGTATTGGAGTATCCAAATCATTTACAATCATGTGGTGATTGTTAATGAATGGATGAGGTCAAAGCTAGATTGAAGTTTGGATCAAAGTTTAAGTTGAAGGTTGGATTGTCAAATTGATTGGATCAAGGTTTGGATATGTTTGAAACTTGAATTAATTTGAATTTTAGTTGAATGAAGTTTGAGATTTAAATTGATCAAAGGTAGGAATCAAATTGAAGTTGGAATTGATCAAATGTAGGAATTGATTTGAGGTTGAGGTTGATCAAGGATGGGGATTGATTTGAAGTTGGAGTGGTCCTAAGATCTAGAGGAGTTCTAAGATCTAGGATTTAAGGGAATCCTAGGCTCTAGAGTAGGCTCTAAGGTCTGGCTCTAGGAAAGAATCCTAAGGTCTAGAGTGGATCCTAGGATCTAAAATTAATCTGGAGTTTGGAAGGGCCTTAGTGACCTCATACAAAAATGAGGTCAACAGTAACTCATTGAAATGCACACTGAAATCATTACATTATTTAAGAATCTTTGAAATGATATGGATAAACTTGGCATGATGCTCGGCATGAGGGTTGAGCGGCTTGAAATGAAAGTTGCACATATTGAAGGGACTTTGTTGGAACATGGTTCTATGTATTAAGCTGATAAAACACAACTTCCGGCAAAGTCGTCCATAATAAGCCAAGAATCCACTACTGTCAATAAAAGTCATAGTGAACTACAATTGGAAACTAGCACCACAGAGAAATACTGGAGTGTACAAAATGCAGAAACAACAGGTATTACCCTCGCTAATGTAAAGGGAAGGCATTCCTGAGTGAAAAAGACCATCAAATCACCATTTACAGTAGGTGTTAAGAAGAGAAAAATGAAGCCAAATAAGGGAGAGGAATAACCTACGAAAGCACTAAAAGCTGATGAAATCATCCAGGTGAAATCGTTACATGAAATGATTGCTCCTGCAAGTACAACGAAAGAGATTAGTAGTAGGAAGTTGATCAAAACAATTGACAGGAAGAGTAAAAGCAAGCCAAATAAGAGAGAGGAGCCACCTGGTAAGGAATCTAAAACTGATGAAATGGTCCAGGGTGTTGAGTCTAGTAATTAGGTTGTTAAGCCTAAGTAAATGTCCCAAGGCTACCAAGAGGGGGGTGAATTGGTAGTTTTTTAAAAAAAAATTTTAAACCCTCTTAAAATTTAAAGTTGAACCGAAATGAAATTGTCTTTTAAAGTTTGTAGAAAAATGTTTTTCAACCACAGAGTTGTTAAAACAGAAATTTAAAATGCGGAAACGTAAAAGCAATAAAGTAAATGACACCAGATTTATAGTGGTTCGGTCTATAACCAGACCTACATCCACTCCTCAGAGGCACCCTCTGAGTATTGCACTAATACCACAAAGTGACTCTCCTTTAGCACCCACAGCAAGGCGGAGAAGCCTGTACAAAACCCTCTTTTCACCACTCCCCGGTGCGGCAGAGAACCGTCGTTCTTTTACACAATCCACAGTGCTGGCAGAGAACCGTCGTCCTTTTACACAATCCACAGTGCTGGCAGAGAACCGTCGTCCTTTTACACAATCCACAGTGCTGGCAGAGAACCGTCGTCCTTTTACACTCTCCTAGTGTGGGCAGAGAACCCTACGGCTGTTCACACTCTCCAAGTGTAGGCAGAGAACCTTCTTCCTTTTACACTCTCCTAGTGTAGGCAGAGAACCCACGGCTGTTCACACTCTCCAAGTGTCGGCAGAGAACCGGACCTTCTTGAATTATCTTCTCACAAGAACCTAAAAAGAAGAAAGAAAAGAGTGAAGGAATCCAATTTCACAAGTAGAGATTCTTACCTTAGCAATCCAAGTGAAGCCTTCTTGCTCCAATGGTAGGAATCCTCCTTTGAATGCTCTCTTCCACTCTCCCCTTGACTATTCTCTCAATAGGCACGAAGATCAAATGACAAAAAGATTGGGTGGCAGTCTAATTTGAAGTATTTATACAAAAGACAAGAAAAACCGCCCAAAAACTGCAAGTTTTCAATTCTGTACGCAGTGGATCGTCCGGTACGATCGTGGATCGTCCTGGACGATTTTACTTAAACGATCTGAAACGACCCAATTTGTATATGTGTACGAAATGACTTCGTACAGCTGATCGTCCTGTACGAACTAGGTTCGTCCAGTACGAACGGTTATTACAAGGTCGGTTCTAGAAACTGCTGAAAACTGTCCTAAGTCGGTTTATCGTTTGGACGAAAATTTGATCGTCTGGACGAAAATTTTCCAGAGAGCCGATCGTCCTGGACGATGATTTATTTCGTCTGGATGAAAATTTTCCAGAGCGCCCATCGCCGGGGACGATAATATGGTTTCGTCTGGACGAAAATTTTCCAGAGAGCTGTTCGTCCGGTACGAAATTTATTTTCGTCTGTACGAAAATTTTCCAGAGCGCCCATCGCCGGGGAGGATATAAAAATTCGTCCTGGACGAATAGGACTTAGAAAAATTTTTCGAAGCAAGTTCCTATTCGTTCCAAATGCTCTATAGGAGATAACTGACAGATCGTCCAGTACGATATATATCGTCCTGTACGATCAGTATAGAATTTCAAGATCTCCTTAGTTTGTGTGTGTGATTTTATTCACTCAATTACAATCACTCCCTTTCAAAATTAATTCAAAGAAAAGACACTTCAAATAAACAAAATTTCTCATGTTGAATTTGATTTGAAGTTTTCGTAGTCTGGAGTCTGATTTTCCTGAAATGTTAGTACACACAAGAGCAAGTGCAAATCTTCTAAATTGTTAGGAGATAATTATACATCTGAACAATAATGTTTGGAATCATCAAAACTACATAAGTTGCACAAATATAAATCATTCAAATAGCAACTATTCAAACAATCTCCCCCTTTTTGATGATGGCAAAACAATTATTATTAGTATGGTTTCAAGTTAAAACATAATCTCTTATCTCCTAAACTCCCCCTGAATTTATGAGTACATTAAAAATAAGGAGGCATTAAAGAACAAAAATTTTTGTTTTTTTTTTTTTTTTTTTTTCAAAAATTTTAACAGAAAACACAAAACACAAACAAAACAAAAATACAAACATAATAATTTCTCCCCCTTTTTGACAGCAACAAAAAGTGAAGAAGAAAAAGACAAGAAATGTAAATAATAATATGAAATTCATTGTTAAAATTTAATCTAAATTGTGATTTGACATAGAGTATGCAATTTTAAACTAAAGATATTAGGTCAATCATAGAAATTCATAAATTTATGAAATGATATAACATTGTAAGTAAGAAGAATTTATCAAAGACATGATTCAATTTAGACATTTTGATTATTGAAAATCATTACAAGTGAGATGTAAAAAAAATTCTATATTTCAAAGTTCAATAGAATATAAATGAACATTAGATCAACTTGAATTAAGAGATTAAACGAATTTGGAAAGAAGAGAATTACCACATGTGGTGCTTTGCACATCTTTTCAAAGTTTTGGGGCACATTTTTGTGCATTTGTCTTTGGTTGGGCTTATTTTGTGCCTCTTTTTAACTTTAAACAATTTTTGCGAATCCCTTTTGATTTTTGTACATTTGTACAATTTTCAAGAGTAATTTGACCAATTCTTTCCAAAATCTATAATCTAACATTTCAAATATTTCTAGGTGCATAAACATCATTTGAGCATAGAAATACAAAATAAGATAACATCAAAATTGCAATAACGATATTAAATTTTATGTAGTCTAAATGAATAGACATGAACTTAAAAATTCTAACTACAACAAGTTATAAACAAATTATAAATTTAGAAAGTCTAGATTTTCTAATATAGATAATCTCATATTACAATCAAATTTGAGCACAATGTAGATTAAAAATAATATTAATGAAATTCATAAAGATTAGCCACATTTCAAAACAAATCTAAGACAAACAAACTTTCATTAATTAAAAAGAAAATTACATAAAAACATTGAACTTAAACAAAAAAACATAACAACAAAACAAAAAAAAACACCAGACACACATAAAAAAACTTCTACTGTTCTGGAGGAGGAGGAGGAGGAATGCCGCCAAAGAGATTGAAGTAGGAGGCCATTAACATTACATTGGTATTTATTTCATGAACTTCATCTCTAATATTACCAATGTCATGTTGCTGCTGCGTAAGATGAGCATCAAATTGATCAAACCTTTGATCAATGTGAGTCTCTAGTCTATCAAATCTCTCAATCAGATTCTGGTAATCTGATTGAGAAGCAGAAGCTTGCACTCCTTCTTCTTCTTCTTCTGAATCACTATCATGTGCTTTTTCTTTTTCTTTTTCTTCCCTGAAGAGCAGTCTGAAAGATGCATCGTTGTAATAAACTGGCTCTTCATATTCCTCATCAGGATGGACTATATTGTACTTCTTCTCCAAAACATAAGTAATCAAGTGCCCTAAAGAAATATTCTTCTTCCTTTTCTGATTAGGATGTCCTATTTCTGAAAGCCCATAGATATGATCTAGGATGAGTTGGGCTTCATCAATAGGTTGTCTTTTCATGATTAAAAAAGTTAGACAAGAAAGAAGAGGAGTAATGTTAATCCTATCACCAGCTTTAGGAATAATTGAGGATCTAAGGATATGCTGGATGATTCGGGCATCTTGGGTCATACCGGCCACTCTAGCAACATGATTGTCAATTCCATTTTCTCTAATTACCCTATTGATTTCATACCAATGGAAGACATTTTCTGACATTAGGGTGTGAGCTCTATATCCTTCAGTCCTTAAGTTTAAAAATGCACCAAGGTCGTGCTTGGTGATCTCAACTTTTTTCTTAAAAACAAAAGAACTAATGATAGAGTGGTCAGAATTGAAACTCATGTTGGCTAGGAAGTAATGGAAGGTTTGCTTATTGTAGAGGTGGACAAGAGAGAGAATGAAATGAAATTGGGTTGAGGCAAAGAGGTGTAATACCCAAAATTTCAACTCCGTTTGGATAAGAATGCGAGACGGAGTGATTTTTGCAGAAGCAAAACGAGGAAAAGATTCCTCATTTGCTTTGGAAAGGAAGTTGTCTGGAGCATTCCTGTTGGGTTTCTTCACCAAAACTTTTTGTCTCTTGCTAGAGGAGGCCATAGTTGATTTGATGTAGAAAGGGATTGAAAAAGATGTTTGAAAGTGTGATTTTCAAGTTTGAAAGCCCTCATATTTAAAGAAAAACGATATGTTCGTCCTGGACGAAAATATTGTTCGTCTGGACGAAGTAATTTCGTACAGACGATCCAATTCGTCCAAAATGTAACGGCTTTTCGTATTCAACACAACTTACGATGCGTCCCTTCGTACAGGCTTTTTGACTTGACCGATCGTACATACGAAAATATTTCGTACAGACGATCAAAAAGGCGTTTCGTTTTAATGACTCTTGAAAACCGTCCCCTACAATGAATCGACACATGTTCGTACATACGAAAAAAAATTTCGTACAGACGAAATTCGTATTAAAAACTGTCTTATCCACTCAACCGCTGCATTCAATTGTCCCGACGTTTGAGAAAAAGAAAAAAATTCGTACTGGACGATCACAGATCGTACAGACGATCCAATAAAAAAACTGCTCTCAAAACGGTTTAAATTCGCGCAAACTGTTTCTTAACACATCGTCCTGTACGAAAAATTTCGTCCTGGACGATCTCCAAAAAAAAATTTTTGATTTTTAAATTTTTAAATTAACAAAAACAACAAAAATAATCAACAACACAGAAAACATAAGATAAAAACATAAATTCAAAAACAATTCATACACAAACACAAAATTCACAAAATCACAAAAACAAAATACAACAAATATCAATGTTGCAAAGACATTTTGGTTAAGCATTCAAATCAATAACACCAAGCCTTGTTCTTAAAGTACTGAAGGTATCAAAGGCTAAAGGTTTTGTAAAAATGTCTGCAAGTTGATTTTCAGTTGAAACATGTATGAGTTCAATTTCTCCTTTGGATACATGATCCCTTATGAAATGATGCCTTATATCAATGTGTTTGGTTCTAGAATGTTGAATAGGATTTTTGGAAATGCAAATAGCACTTGTATTGTCACAATAAATTGGAATAGTGCCTATAGTTAATCCTAAGTCAATCAACTGTTGTTTTAACCAAAGTACTTGTGCCACACAACTTCCTAATGCAATGTATTCTGCTTCTGCAGTAGATAGTGCCACTGAATTTTGTTTTCTACTAGACCATGAAACTAATGAATTTCCAATGAATTGACATGTTCCAGAAGTGCTTTTCCTATCCACTCTACAGCCTGCAAAGTCAGAATCTGAGTAACCAATAATTTCAAATGAAGAGCTAAACTTAGGATACCAAATTCCTAAGTTTTGAGTTCCTAGTAGATATCTTAAAATCCTTTTCACTGCTGTCAAATGTGATTCTTTTGGATCTGATTGAAATCTAGCACATAAGCAAACACTAAACATAATATCTGGTCGGCTAGCAGTCAAGTAAAGTAAAGATCCAATTATCCCTCTAAATTTCTTTTGATCAACAGATTTTCCCTTAAGGTCTTTATCTAACTGAACTGAAGAACTCATTGGTGTACTAACAGGTTTAGCATTGTCCATTTCATATTTTTTGAGGATGTCCTTAATATATTTGGTTTGACTAAGAAAAGTACCTTCCTCAAGTTGCTTAATGCTAAAACCTAGAAAGTAATTTAAATCTCCCATTAGACTCATTTCAAATTCACTACTCATTGTTTTAGAAAAATCATCACAAAGATGTTTATTTGAAGATCCAAAGATGATGTCATCCACATAAATTTGAACAATAAGTATATCCTTTCCAATTTTCCTTAAAAAGAGAGTTGTATCCACACTTCCTTTTTCAAAAGATCTTTCAAGTAGGAAGGTGCTTAACCTCTCATACCAAGCCCTAGGTGCCTGTTTCAATCCATATAATGCCTTTTTTAATTTGAAAACATGATTTGGAAATTTAGAGTTTTCAAAACCTGGAGGTTGTTCTACAAAAACATCTTCTTCAATTATTCCATTTAAAAAGGCACTTTTGACATCCATTTGAAACAATTTAAAACCTTTAAAACAGGCAAAGGCTAGTAAAACCCTAATTGCTTCAAGTCTAGCTACAGGGGCAAAAGTTTCCTCAAAATCAATTCCTTCAATTTGGTTATACCCCTTAGCTACTAATCTAGCCTTATTTCTAATGACTACTCCTGAGTCATTCATTTTATTCTTGAACACCCACTTGGTTCCAACAACACTTTGATCTTTTGGCCTTGTAGTTAGTTCCCAAACTTTATTTCTTACAAATTGATTCAACTCTTCTTGCATGGCCAATATCCAAAATTCATCTGAAAGTGCTTGATCAATGTTAGTGGGTTCAACAGTAGAAATAAAGGCTGAATGATTGACTTCCTTGTTTAATCCACGCCTAGTTCTAACACCCTC